>CM076570.1:322246600-322375083 GCA_034641835.2 Pinus albicaulis | reverse complement strand
TTGTGGGTGACAACTAAGACAAAAGCCACTAAGAAATATTTGTTTCTAAAAAATAAAAAAATTAACCATAAAAATCAATGAAAAATCAATGAGTATAATACAAAAAAAACAACAAATTATAAAATCAAATTATAACATCACTTACTTTATTGTAAATTTTATTATAATTTGAATTCTTTATAATTAAATTTTTTATTTTATTAAAAAAATAATAATTATATTTTTAATTTATTAAATAATAAAAATTATTTTCCTCTAACACTACAAAACAAACTTGCTTACCAAACAAAACTCACTGCTCAGGAGTCACAAAATGCAAAAACTTGATGCACTAAAATACTTATTTTTTTCTTTAACCAACCTTGCAGGTCAAGAAGTCACAAAATACAAAACCTACTTCCTCCATTAAAATACTGAAGTTTTGTTTGAAAAAGCCAAACTCACAACTCAAAAAGCCAGCGAGATACCAAAGTTTGTCCATGATCAATGAATATTTTTCATCGACCAATGGCCCCTGATATATACTTGAAGTTATTCAATAGTAAACTTGTATCTAAGAAATAAACGTAACGAAGTTTCTCAGACAATAGTCACGAAGTTTAATTCAGAGTTGACTTGGGCAATTAAAATGAAGCAAAAAAAATTCAATTATTAAGCTCAACAAAATAGAATTAAAAAAAATTGTTGGGCAGTAAAAACGAGACATCAAATTTCTAGAAAGATATCACAACATAATATATTTTCGATTATATTTTTCAAATACATTGAAAAACATTCATATTGAATTTTTTACTCTTTCACTTAGTAAAAAAGTGTTGTTACTAATATTTACTATTTACACTTAGCTAAGTAATTCATTGTAAATATTGAAAAACATTTATGAGTTGTTACTAATATTTACACTTTACTACTAGTTGTGGAGTAACTCATTGTAAAACCCTCTAACTAAGTTTCTTTTAAATGCTTATCACAAATTGCTCTACGATTTTGTCTCCAAAGCATCTCAGTACTTACCCTACTTAGCAAAATACTTCTACATGTTTGTATATTAGAAATACACATTTTTTAATATTTTAATACATGAAACGTAAAAGTATTAAAACATAGGATGGGGTATGTACTAAAACATAATTTTATTTCTGAACTTGGAGATGTTACCAAGCACATATATCACTTGCAGAACAAATATTTGGACCATACTCTTTTTATACTCTTTTTACCAACGGTGCATTAAATTCTTATTTGTTCTTAATTACTTAATAATTGGATATTTGTATTAGTACTCATAATTTCATTTAATTCATGTTCTCCAACCTGCAAAAATAAAATATTTCCTTGATTTACTTATGTACCATAAGTATAGTTGCTTTCATTTTATTTAAAATGATGGTTGAGACTAATTTTCAAACACTCCCCTTTAATCACAAGTACCTCTATCGACAATTCCCAAGAAATCTCTCAGACAAACAAAATTTTCACTTGCAAATGGCTTTGTGAATATGTCTGCAAATAGTTTCTGCGTCCTATAGTCCTGCAACACAATTCCACCATTGTTAATGAGTTCTCTAATAAAGTGATATTTAGTGTGAATGTGCTTTGATACTGCAATTGCGGAAATGTTTTTACATACAATAATTATTGTTCCATCTTGTTCATGGCATAAATCCCTCAACATTCTTCCAACATTCTTCTCATCCAAACTGCAAGCAACTTTTGTTGTGGCGACATATCTAGGTTTTGTTGTTGACAATCACCCAATGAGTGGCTTCTTGGAGGCCTATGAAATGGCTCCTAGTCCCAAATGAAAGACATATCTTGACGTGAACTTTCTATCATCAACATTTCCAACCAAGTCACTTTCAGTGTAACCAACCACCCTAAAAATATTTTTTGTGGTGTACAAAATACCATACTCCTTTGTCCCATTGAAATACCTTAAAATCCTTTTGGCTAGTTAACAATGTGTCTCCTTCGGTGTCTCCATGAACCTTGATACCAAGCTTATTGCATACATTATATCAGCCATATTTGATGCCAAATACATCAAGTTGTCCACCATACTATTGTATAATGTTGAATTGACATTGATGTTGCAATCTTCTTTGCTCGATTTCAATCCCATGACACTTGGAGTTCGTGTAGACTTGTTTTTCTACATATTAAATCTCTAAAAAATGTATGCTGCATACTTTGCACGATAAATGAATGGATAAAGATGATAAACACATCCAATAAAAAATAATGAGATAATTCCATCACCATTGTGACATCATATCATTCAAATCAATAATCTAGACAACCTAGATAGTTCCCTAGCATACCAAACAAAACAAACTCAAACTAAAAGAAAAGATATACTTAAACTAAGATAGAAGAAATCTATTTCTATTAATAAAAAGATAAAAAAGATAAACACATCTAATAAAAAATGAAAAAATTATCTCATCACCATTATGACATCATATCATTCAAATCAATAATTAAAACAACTTAAATAGTTCTCTAACATACCAAATAAACTCAAACTAAAACAAAAAATATACTTAAATTAAGATAAAAGATATCTCTCTATAATATGTTAACCACTAAAAATCATTGACTAAGTATACACTAATGGTCATCTCATACATTTGAATGACTAATATCAATTCACACAACAAACCAATACACATAATACATGGAAAAAAAAACAACATATAGCATAAAAATATAACCATTTACTTTTTATTATTAATTTAACTTGATAATCTATATTGTTTTTAATTATTATTTTCTCTGTGAGTAAAACTCTTTTTCATTATATTTTTATAATTAAAAAAAAAAAAAAAACTAATTATAATACCAAAATACAAAACAAACTTCCTCCATTAAAGCACAGTAATACCAAAGTTCTGTTTTGACCAACCAAACTCACATCTCAAAAACATGGTGAAGATAATAGATTTTGTCCATTATATATGGATTCTAACCACCGACCAATAGCCCTTGACGTATATATACTTGACGTTATTCAATAGGGTCTCTAAGAAATAAAAATAATAAACGATTCCATACAGCGACGGACCAATAGCCCTTGATGTATATATACTCGACGTTATTCAATAGGCTTCCCGTCTCTAAGAAATAAAAATAATAAACGATTCCATACAGCGACGAACGATTGGATTTCGTTGGTAAGCGTGCTAATATAGAAGTCTCTGGCCTACCCGTTGTTACGTAATGCGAACAACTTGGAAATGCAAAAGAGTAGCAGAGGCATTTTCCTGAAACGAACAACATGGAAATTTTCAATAATTTTCTAAATGGTAAAGATACCTTTTAAATATATATATCCGTTATTCCTTCATATGATGATGAAAAATAATTTTTTCCATATCCCATATTGATTTCACCCTTATTGTTATGATGAATTTTATTTAAAAAATAAATTAAAACACAAAAAATGCTTCTTAAATTTATATAATTTTAAAAAATCAAATTTAACACAAACTTCAAAAATAACCAACCTGATTCTGTATAGATTATTAATGAGTTGATGACAATAAGATATACATAAAATATAAAAAAAAGTGAATAACGTTATTACCATTGATATTATTTCATTCACAACAATAATCACAACAATGTATATAAATACAATAATAGACAAAAGCCACTAAGAAATATTTGTTTCTATTTAAAAAAAATAAAATAAATAACCATCAAAAATCAATGACAAATCAAATTATATAATACAAAAAATAAATTATAAAATAAAATTATAACATCACTTACTTTATTGTAAATTTTATTATAATTTAAATTCTTTATAATTAAATATTTTATTTCATTAAAAAAATAATAATTATATTTTTAATTTATTAAATAATAAAAATTATTTTCCTCTCACACTACAAAACAAACTTGCTTACCGAACAAAACTCACTGCTCATGGAGTCACAAAATGAAAAAACTTGATGCACTAATGTACTTATTTTTTTCTTTAACCAACCTTGCAGGTCAAGAAGTCACAAAATACAAAACATACTTCCTCCATTAAAATACTGAAGTTTTGTTTCAAAAAGCCAAACTCACAACTCAAAAAACTAGCGAGATACCAAAATTTGTCCATGATCTCTGGATATTTTTCATCGACCAATGGTCCCTGATGTATACTTGAAGTTATTCAATAGTAAACTTGTATCTAAGAAATAAACGTCACGAAGTTTTTCAGACAACAGTCACGAAGTTTAATTCAGAGTTGACTTGGGCAATTAAAATGAAGTAAAAAAAATTCAATTATTAAGCTCAACAAAACAGAATAAAAAAAAAATAGTTGGGCAGTAAAAACGAGACATCAAATTTCTAGAAAGATATCACAACATAATATATTTTCGATTATATTTTTCAAATACATTGAAAAACATTCATATTGAAGTTGTTATTCTTTCACTTAGTAAAAAACTATTGTTACTAAGATTTACATTTTATCGCTAGTTGCTAAATAATTCATTAAAAAAATTCATGTGTTGTTACTAATATTTACACTGTACCACTAGTTGTGGAGTAATTTATTGTAAAATCCTCTAACTAAGTTTCTTTTAAGTGCTTACCACAAATTGCTCCATGATTTTGTCACCAAAGCTTCTCAATAATTATGTTACTTAGAAAAATACTTCTACATACTTGTATATTAGAAATGCACATTTTTTAATATTTTAATACACGAAACTTAAAAGTATTAAAACTTAGGATGGAGTATGTACTAAAACACAATTTTTTTTCTGAAGTGTTACTGAGCACATATATCATTTGCAGAATAAATATTTGGACCATACACTTTTTACCAACTGTGCTTTAATTTCTTATTTGTTCTTACTTACTTGATAATTGGGTATTTGTATTAGCACTCATAATTTCATTTAATTCATGTCCTTCAACCTGAAAAAAAAAATTCCTTTCTTGATTTACTTGTGTACCACAAGTATAGCTGCTATAATTTTATTTAAAATGGTGATTGAGATTAATTTTAAACATTCCCCCTTAATCACAAATACCTCCATCCACAATTCCCAAAAAATCTTTGAGACAAACAAAATTTTCACTTGCAAATGGCTTTGTGAATATGTCTACAAATTCTGCATCGTGTAGTCCTGCAACACAATTCCACCATTGTTAATCAATTCTCTAATAAAGTGATATTTAGTGTCAATGTGCTTTGATAGTGTAATTGCGGAATTGTTTTTGAATACACTAATTGTTCTTTCATCTTGTTCATGGCATAAATTCCTCAACATTCTTCTCATCCAAACTGCAAGCAATCGCCTTTGTTGTGGCGACATATCTAGGTTTTGTTGTTGACAATCACACAATTAGTTGCTTCTTGGAGGCCTATGAAATGGCTCCTAGTCCTAAATGAAAGACATATCTTGACGTGATATTTCTATCATCAACATTTCCTGCCAAGTCACTTTCAGTGTAACCAACCACCCTAAAAACATTTTTTTTGGTGTACAAAATACCATACTCCTTTGTCCCATTGAAATACCTTAAAATCCTTTTGGCTACTTGCCAATGTGTCTCCATGAACCTTGATACCAAGCTTATTGCATACATTATATCAGGCCTAGTTGTTGCCAAATACATAAAGTTGTCCACCATACATTTGTATAATACTGGATTGACATTGATGTTGCAATCTTCTTTGCTCGATTTCAATCCCATGACACTTAGAGTTGGTGCAGAATTGTTGTTCTACATATTAAATCTCTACAAAATGTATGCTACACACTTTACACGATAAATGAATAGATCAAAACAATAAACACATCCAATAAAAAATAATGAGATAATTCCATCACCATTGTGACATCATATCATTCAAATCAATAATCTAAACAACCTAGATAGTTCCCTAGCATACCAAACAAAACAGACTCAAACTAAGAGAAAAGATATACTTAAACTAAGATAGAAAATATCCCTTTCTATTAATAAAAAGATAAAAATAAATAAAAACATTCAATAAAAAAAAATGAAAAAATTATTTCATCACCATTATGACATCATATCATTCAAATCAATAATTAAGACAACTTAAGTAATTCTCTAACATACCAAATAGACTCAAACTAAAACAAAAGTTATACTTAAATTAACATAAAAGATGTCCCTCTCTATAATATGTTAACCACTAAAAAATCATTGACGAAGTATACACTAATGGTCATCTCATACATTTGAATGACTAATATCAATTCACTCAACAAATCAATACACATAATACATGAAAAAAAAACAACATATAGCACAAAAATATAACCATTTACTTTTCTTATTAATTTAACTTTATAATTTATATTGTTTTTAATTATTATTTTTTATAATTATTATTTCCTCTTTGAGTAAAAGTCTTTTCATTATATTTTATAATTTAAAAAAAATAAAAAATAAAATTAACTAATTATAATACCAAAATACAAAACAAACTTCCTCCATTAAAACACAGTAATACCAAAGTTTTGTTTTGACCAACCAAACTCACATCTCAAAAACTTGGTGAAGATAATAGATTTTGTCCATTATATATGGATTTTAATCAACGACCAATAGCCCTTATGTATATATACTTGACGTTATTCAATAGGCTTCCCGTCTCTAAGAAATAAAAATAATAACGATTCCATACAGCGACAGACCAATAGCCCTACATGTATATATACTTGACGTTATTCAATAGGCTTCCTGTCTCTAAGAAATAAAAATAATAAACGATTCCATACAGCGACGAACGATTGGGTCTCGTTGGTAAGCGTGCTAATATAGAAGTCTCTGGCCTACCCGTTGTTACGTAATGCGAACAACTTGGAAATGCAAAAGAGTAGCAGAGGCATTTTCCTGAAACGAACAACATGGAAACTCCCTGTGGTTTGTTGGGCGAAAAATATCATCAGATTAAGTTATCACAATCACGACGGCAGACCCAACTGAAAATGAGATCCAAATTGTAAGACTAATTACTTCACAAGCCGTCCTCAACTGTCACTCTACCGCCATGATGTTGGAATTTGATTCCAACTGCGACACACAGTAGCAGGACAACAAAATTCAACGTAGATGGGATTGGCAAGACAACAAAATTAATCGCTGATGGAAATTCAAAGGATAGCGGCAGCAGCAAGAAATCTCCACATTCGATCTTCACACAATCAGTCTCCTCTGCAATTAACGATTCACCCACCTGCAGTAAAGCCCTCACCAACCAACAAATGAAAGTTCTAAATTACACGGCAAAATGTTTGTTTTAATTAAAAAAAAAAAAAAAAACAGAGCCACGTCATAGTGGTCCCCACACACTACAACACAGCCATTCCGCGGGGGTATGAGAGTTGGGGAGGATGAACCTCACTAGCCCCCCGGAAAGCATAAAGGGAAAGTTTATTTCGAACGTTTTTGACTTAGTTTACATTTTCCACATCAAGTTTTTTTTGAAAATGTTTTTAACTTTGAGTTAATTTTATTACCGCAGTATATTTGTTTTAACATTTAGTTATATATATTATAAATATAAAATATTTATAATATATATTAACATATTATAATGTCATATATTTTGTAATGTGCCATGAGTAGAAAAAGGGGACAGAGTTGTATTTTTTTTTAATTACACAAGACAGTGACTGAGAAGCACAACAGTGTGGGAAAACAGAGAATACAGAGCAGTGTGAATTTTTTTTGTATACACAGCAGTGAATGTTTTAGAGAGACAGAGTGTGTTATTCTAGCACTGTGCTTAGAAGCAATCCAATAGTTGTAATCCCTCTGTGTTGAGAAAGAATCTGTATTAGTTTTTGAAGAATTAGAAATTTGTTTTAAGTGTGGAAACTCTGTCACTATGAATGCAATTTTAATATTTTATCTGTGTTGAAGAGGGGAGTTTTATTCTCCATCTGTTTGTTCTGGAATTTTCAAACATTCCAACATGATATCAGAGCTAGTTTAGGCTCTTTGAAGGTTTCAAAGAGGCTGAAGAAGAAGAAGACTTGTTGCAGTGATTTACCGAGTACTGTGAAACGCTCAACAGAGGTTAAAGTTTAGGTATTTCTCAAAGATAATAGAGCTGTGTTCAGTTTAAGTAGCGATGGCTGGACCAAGTACATGAATGAGTCTTGGAAATGTTCAACTTCCACAATTTAATGGAAAGAATTATGATTATTGGGCCATTACCATGAGAGCCTTGTTTGTTTCACAAGACCTATGGGAACTTGTAGAAGATGGTTTTACAGAACCAGTTGATGAACAGGCTTTTAATGCCTTAACTCAAGAAGAGAAAGATGTGTTGAAAAACAATAGGAAGAAAGATGCTAAAGCTCTCTTCTTATTGTATCAAGCTATAAGTGAGAGTGTTTTTCCAAGGATAGCAGCAGCTAAGAAATCCAAGGAGGCATGGGAAACTCTGAAAGTAGTCTATCAGGGTATGGAGAAAGTGAATACAACAAAACTTCAGTTGCTAAGAAGGGATTTTGAAACTCTTTGCATGAAAAAAGTTAGACAGTGTTGACACATTTTTTACACATGTGATTGGGATTGTAAATCAAATAATATCCCATGGAGAAACTCTCAAAGAAAGAAGGATTGTGGAGAAAATTTTGAGATGCTTACCCTCAAAGTTTGATGTTATTGTTACCACCATAGAAGAGACCAAAGATCTCTCACAGTTCACAGTGGATGAACTTCATGCCTCACTAATAACTCATGAACAAAGATTGAGTAGAGATGAAACCTCATCTCTTGAGCACGCCTTCAAGACCCAGATGCCTTCAGGAAGAGGAAAAGGTCAAGGAAAAGGAAGAGGAAGAGGCAGAAGCCAGAACAGAGGTGGAAGGAACAACCCTTCACATTAACATGGAAGGAGCAACAGTCAAAGTCAGAGCCACAACCAATGCAACAGCGAGCAAGGTGAACATCAACACCAACATGCTCATAGACAAAGGTATGAAAAATCCAATGTCCAATGTTATTATTGCAAAAAATATGGGAACTATGCCAATGAATGTAGAAAGAAACAAAATGACATGAAAAATAAGTAGAATGCTAGTGTAGCAAAAGAAGAAAAGAACCCAAGCAATGTGATGTTAGCTTGTAATGTAGCACAAGATAAAGAAGATGATGTTTGGTTCTTAGATTCAGGATGTAATAGTCACATGACTGGAAATAGAGCAATATTTGCTAATCTAGATGAAGAAGTAAAATCTGAGTGACCACAGGGACTGATACTAAAATCTCTGTAAAAGGAAAAGGCAGAGTTAGTATTCGAGCAAGAAATGGTGAGCAGAAATTTGTCCCTGATGTGTATTATGTACCAGGTCTGAAATGTAATCTTTTGAGCGTTGGGCAGCTCATAAACAAAGGTTATAATGTAATATTCAAATATGATGTGTGCACAATAAAATATATACCTCCAAGCAAGAAAATTATTGCTGAAATACAAATGACCAACAATAGAATGTTTCCACTCAAGCTCAACATTGACTTGAAGGGAAAAGGAAAGAGTATAGTAGCTGTAACACAAGAAGCCTTTCAAAAGGAAGAGAAAGATGAAAATTGGTTATGGCACCTGATATTTGGACATCTAAATTTCGGAGGGTTAAATCTACTGCACAAAAAAGGAATGGTAAGAGGTTTACCATTGATTGAGAAGCCTGACAACCTATGCGAAGGCTGCATTCTGGGAAAACAACACAGAGAAAATTTTTCGTCGGGGAAAAGCATAAGGGAAAAAGCACCCTTAGAGATCATTCACTCAGATTTATGTGGGCCGATGCAAACAGCATCAATTTCAGGCGGCAATTACATGCTGACCTTGATAGATGATTTCACAAGAAAAGTGTGGGTTTATTTCCTAAAATATAAGAGTGAAGTTTTTCAAAAAAAATTCTAGTTTAAAGCTTTTGTAGAGAAACAGAGTGGGCAATATATTAAAGTTCTCAGAACTGATAGAGGAGGAGAATATATATCAAAGGAATTTCTCCATTTTTGCAGAGAGAACGACATACACAAGAAGTTTACCACAAGGTACACACCGCAACAGAATGGAGTTGCTGAAAGGAAGAATCGAACCATAATGGAAATGGTGAGAAGTATGCTAAAGGCAAAACACTTGCCGAATGAGTATTGGGCAGAAGCAGCAAACTGTGATGTGTATATTTTAAATAGATGCCCCACAAAAGCAGTAATAAACAAAGTTCCAGAAGAAGCGTGGAGTGGGAGAAAACAGGGAGTCACCCACATGAGATTTTTTGGATGTGTGGCATATGCACATATTCCTGACAAATTGAGGAAGAAGTTGGATAGTAAGGGGGAGAAGTGCATTTTCCTTGGATATTGTGAAAATTCCAAAGGATACAGATTGTATAACCCATCCACAAAGAAGTTTTTAATAAGCAGAGATGTGCAATTCATTGAAGAGGAAGCATGGGATGGAAGCATTGAGAAAACAGTCAATGTTAAAAGATGTTTATCTCATGATGAAGATGAGGAAGATGTAGTTGAAGTTAACAGCTCATCGACAGCACAACCTCCACCAACACAAGGACAGCAAGGGATGCCTCAAGCGGCAGCAAGAACACCCTTGAAAATAAGCGGGAGTGCATCACCAAGCACACCACATGGAGCAGAATTAAGTGCTTCATCAAGAACGAGTACACCAAGTGAAAGAGGAACAAAGTTCAGAAGTCTTAGAGAAATCTATGAGCAGGGGGCATCGAATGAAGGTATGAATTCCTTATTTGCTTTGTATTGTCAAGTTGATGATCCTATTCATTTTGAAGATGCTATTAAAGATAGAAAATGGATAGAAGCTATGGATGATGAGATAAATTCTATAAAGAAGAAAAAAACATGGGAGTTGGTTAATCTCCCAGAAGGTAAAGAAGTCATTGGAGTTAAATGGGTCTATAAGACCAAAAGCAATGATGAAGGAAAAATAGAAAGACACAAGGCCAGACTTGTTGTCAAGGGATATAAGCAGAAGCATGGGATAAATTATGAAGAAACTTTTGCACCAGTTGCAAGAATGGAGACAGTGCGAGCAGTGCTATCCATAGCAGCACAAAACAAGTGGAAAGTATACCAGATGGATGTAAAATCTGCATTTTTAAATGGAGTTTTAATGGAAGAAGTATATGTGGAACAGCCTTTGGGATATGAGAAGAAAGGCCAAGAGCATAAAGTCTACAGATTGAAGAAAGCTCTTTATGGGCTGAAGCAAGCGCCAAGAGCATGGTATAGTAGGATAGACTCCTATCCACTGAAAATGGATTTGAAAAGTGTGAGGGAGAACCCATCCTCTACATCAAAGAAAAAGATGGTAAATTTTTTATTGTGGTTTTATATGTTGATGATTTAATTTTTATAGGTAATGATGATTACCTTGTTGAAAATTTTAAAACAGTCATGAAAGATGAATTTGAAATGACTGACATGGGTTTGTTGATATACTTCTTAGGAATAGAAGTAGAAAAAAATGAAAAAGGGATTTTTATTTCTCAAGCAAATTATGTGAATCAAGTTTTAGAAATATTTAATATGCAAGAGTGCAAAGCTGCAATTACTCCCATAGTAATGGGATTAAAACTCAGTAGAGATGACAGTAGCAAGGATTTTGATCCAAGTTTATATAAAAGTATAGTTGGCAACCTCATGTATTTGACTGCAACTAGGTCGGATATTATGCATGCTGTTAGTTTAATTTCCATATTTATGGAGAAGCCAAAAGAAGCACATTGGCAGGCAGCAAAGAGAATTCTGAGGTATGTAAAAGGAACTACGAGATTTGGTATTTTATATACAGCTTCAGAAAATTCAGAATTAGTTGGATACACTGACAGTGACTGGGCTGGAAGTGTATATGATCGGAACAGCACTTTCGGTTATGTTTTTCATATGGATTCAGGAGCCATTTCATGCGCTTCTAAGAAACAACGGATTGTAGCATTATCTACAGCAGAGGCAGAATATGTGGCAGCTACAACATCAACGTGTCAAGCAATTTGGATGAGAATGATGCTAATATGTTTATGCCAAGAACATGTAAAAGGGACAATGATTTATTGTGACAATAGCTCAGCTATTGCATTATCAAAAAATTATATTTTTCATAAAAGAACAAAACACATAGATACAAAGTTTCACTATATCAGAGAATTGGTGAACAATGGAGAGATTGTTTTGCAGCATTGCAGAACAGAGGATCAATTAGCTGATATCCTCACAAAACCATTAGCACAGAACAGTTTTAATAAATTCAGGAAATTCTTGGGTATGACAGATAACCCAGCAGTTGAAATTAAGGGGGATTGTTGGAATTTAATTCCAACTGCTACACACAGCAGCAGGACAGAAAAATTCAACGTAGATGGGATTGGAAAGACAACAATATTAATTGCTGATGGAAATTCAAAGGACAACGGCAACAGCAAGAAATATCCACATTCGATCTTCACGCAACCAGTCTCCTCTGCAATTAACGATTCACCCACCAGCAGTAAATCCCTCACCAACCAACAAATGAAAGTTCTAAATTACACGGAAAAATCTTTGTTTTAATTTAAAAAAAAAAAAAACTAGAGCTACGTCATAGTGGTCCCCACACACTACAACACAGCCATTTCGTGGGGGTATGAGAGCTGGGGAGGATGAACCTCACGAGGCCCCCATAAAGCATAAAGGGAAAGCTTATTTCAAACGTTTTTGACTTATTTTACATTTTCCACATCAAGTTTTTCTTTAAAATGTTTTTAACTTTGAGTTAATTTTATTACCACAGTATATTTCTTTTAAAATTTGGTTATATATATTATAAATATAAAATATTTATAATATATATTAACATATTGTAATGTCATATATTTTGTAATGTGTCGTGAGTACAAAAAGGGGACAGAGTTGTAATTTTTTTTAATTACACAGGATAGTGAATGAGAAGCACGGCAGTGCAGGAAAACAGAGAATACAGAGCAGTGTGAATTTTTTTTGTATACACAGTAGTGAAGAGAGACAGAGTGTGTTATTCTGGCACTGTGCTTAGAAGAATTCCAATAGTTGCAATCCCTCTGTGTTGAGGAAGAATCTATATTAGTTTTTGAAGAATTAGAAATTTGTTTTAAGTGTGGAAACTCTGTCACTGTGAATGCAATTTTAATATTTTCTCTGTGTTGAAGAGCGGAGTTTTATTCTCCATCTGTTTGTTTTGGAATTTTCAAACATTCCAACACATGACTCTTTAGTCTCCGGAGGTCGTCACCGCCCACCGACTTGTCACCATCGTCGCCATCAAATACGGAAGAGTCACCATCACCGACATAACCTGTTCAGACTTGAGGGGGAAACACCGCCTCTTAAAACAATATTTTAATTACTGTGACCAACAAGAGTTTCTTTATAATCACATATGCTT
This sequence comes from Pinus albicaulis, assembly GCA_034641835.2. Lineage (NCBI taxonomy): Eukaryota > Viridiplantae > Streptophyta > Pinopsida > Pinales > Pinaceae > Pinus > Pinus albicaulis. The sequence continues at coordinate 322,361,648 of CM076570.1, read as the reverse complement.
AGCAGGGGGCACATTATCCCACTCAGCAAATTTGCTAGTGTAATGTTGCAGCTATAGCCTGTTTTCATCTGGTATCAGAGCAGACGTATAGGAACATGTATACTCTATGAGGAAGGCGCTGTATCGGGGTTGTTGCACTTCCCTTACAGCAGCCCCGTGTGTGTATGCCAACTGCTTACTACCAGCAGCAATCCTTTGGGTGGCGAGTTACAGCATGTGCGTGGAAGAGTGCACAGAAAAGTTTCGATATCAGTGCATTTTTCTCGTGTACGCAACATAGGTGGAGTAGAGCGGTAATTTTTTCCATCTCATAACTTATAATTGAGTGATATATTGTTGTGGAAAGGTGGTTTTTATTTTGCTTGAAGTATTTCAAAAGGATACAATTTATTGGTGAAGGCATAAATTGAAAAGTGATTTAAAGAAAAAATCTCTTTTATGAAAATTAAACTGGGTTCTTACCCCTAAGTTATTTTTTCTTGGAGAAATAAAGTGATTTTCATAAAAGTATCTTTTATGAACAGTAAAGTGGGTTCTTACCTCTCATTTATTTATTTTTCTAAGGAATAAAGTGATATATTAAAGTGTTACTTTAAAGGTTTTGAATAGTGTGGTTTACGAGTTTATATATCATTGAAAACTATGAATAAATAAACACTTTTAATGTAAATTTATGTATTGATTTTGGTATTATTTTGAAGTTTGAATTATAATGTAAATTTCTGTATTGATTTTGGTATTGTTTTGAAGTTTTAAAGTTTTATTGCTGAATATAATGTAAATTTATGTATTGATTTTGGTATTGTTGTGAAGTTTAAAGTTTTAATCGATAATTGTTGAAAAGTATTGCGTATTGAAGACAATTTGTTTATTCATCATTTTATATAGTTTATTTTGAAGGAAGATGCAATAATAAGTTAGAAAAAGTATTTTAACTTTTATTTGAAGATTTCACTTATTTGATAAAAATGGCTTCAAATACCAATACTGAGTCACTTCCCATTTTGAATGAAAAAATTTATGCTTTTTGGCTTATTCGAATGAGAACATTGTTGCATTTTCATGATATTTGGGGATTTTTTACTAATGGGTATCTAGAGCCTACTAATGAGGCAATTTGAATGAGAACATTTTTGCATTCTCATGATATTTGGGGATGTTTTACTAATTGATATTGGGAGCCTGCTAATGAGGAAATGACGCAATAGAGATAGCTCTTACAAATGCTAAACGAATGTTGTTGAAAGGAAACAGAAATAAAGACAATAGAGCTATTGGCCTTATTCAACAAAGCTTAGATGATGTGACGCTTTCAAACGTATCAAATGTAGAACCTCCGAAGAAGGTGTGGGACACCCTTGAATATTGTTATCAGGGTGTAGAGAAAGTAAATAATGTCAAGTTGCAGAATTTGAGAAGAGATTTCGAGAATCTGAAAATGAAGGATACTGAAATTGTGGATGCTTTTATGATACAAGTCATGAGTGTTAATCAATTGAGATAGTATGGAGAAGACCTCTCAAACAAGGTATTGATTGAGAAATTTCTTCGAAGTTTTCCAAAGAGATTTGAAGCGCTTGTTTTATCCATAAAAGAGTTCAAGGACACAAGTCAGATGAAAATTGAAGAGTTGACCAGTTTTTTTATTGCATATGAATCCAAGATGTCAAGATATGATGATAGATTGTTGGATAATGCCTTCAAAACTCAAGTGCAATTTAATAGAGGAAGATGTAGAGGAAGATCACGTAATAGAGGAAGAGGCGACAAAATAGCTGAGCAAAGACCTCCGCGAGATACTTATGAGAATGAAGAGAAATCTCAACAACATCCCCCTAATTTAATGGGGAGTAAAAATAGAATCTGGAATCGAGGAAAGAAAAGGTATGATATGTCTAAAGTTCAATGTTATTGTTGCAAAATATATGGCCATTTTTCTACCAAGTGTTTGAAGAGGCAGGTATATATTCTTGTTATCAGCGTATAGCAAAAGTAAAGAATGTCAAGTTGTAGAATTTGATAAGAGATTTCGAGAATCTGAAAAAATAAATATAGTGAAACTCTGGATGCTTTTATGAATCAAGTCATGAGTGTTGTTAATCAATTGAGACAGTATGGAGAAGACCTTTGAAACAAGAGAGTGATCAAGAAAGTTCTTCGAACCTTTTCAAAGAAATTTGAAGCGGTTGTTGTATCCATAGAAGAGTACAATGGTACAAGTCAAATGAAAACTGAAGAGTTGATTGGTTCGTTGATTGCACATGAATCTATCATGTTAAGATATGAAGATATCACGTTGGAGAATGCCTTCAAAACTCAACTGCAATTTAATATAGGAAGAGACAGAGGAAGATCGAGTAATAGAGGAAAAGGCACTAAAATAGCTGACCAAAGAGGCCTGTGAGATACTTATGAGAATGAAGAGAAATCTCATAATGTCCTCTTAATTTAAGGGGGAGTAACAATAGAACATAGAATCAAGGAAATCAAAGGTGTGATATGTCTAAAGTTCAATGTTATTATTGCAAAAGATATGGCCATTTTGTTACTAGGTGTTCGAAGAGGCAGACATATGTTGGTAAGAAAATCTACACACTTCTCATAATAATTTGAAGATAATAAGAAGTCAGTTTTTTGACTTATAATGTAACTCAAGGATGTTCAAATAATATTTTGTTTTTATATAGTGGATGCATCAATCACATTCCGGGAAACAAAGAATTTTTTTCCAATATAGACACCAGTATTCAGTCTGAAGTCAAGTTGGGTAACCATAATAAGGTATGTGTTAAAGGTAAATGAATGATTGGTGTTTATACTAGAAATGGTGAGAGAAGAACAATTGATGATGTGTATTATGTACCTGGATTAAAATGAAAGTTGTTGGGCATGAGACAACTAATAGAAAAAAACTATAGTGTCTTCTTCAAGAATAATGTGTATACTATCATTAAAAAATATACAAGAAAGCAATTGATAGCAAGAGTAGAAATGACAAAGAATAAGATGTTTCCTCTTATAATGAGAAATGAGTTGTCCCCCTCCTTGAATGCTTATAAAAATAAGAATTTTGATGAATCGTGGTTATGGAATTTAAGATATGGTCATTTATATTCTGGTAGTCTAGATTTGTTATAGAAGAAATATATGGTGAGAGGGTTACCCAATATTCAACAACCAACGAGATCGTGTGAAATTTGTACTTGCAAATCATCATAGACGGAAATTTGTATCTAGAGCTTTGTATAGGGTCAAAGCTCCATTGGAGATTGTTTACATATATTTTTCTGGCCTAATGCAAACACCTTCTTTGGCTGGTAATGTTTATTTTTTAACTTTTATTGATGACTACAGTAAAAAAACATGGGTTTATCTTTTGAAACAAAAATCTGAAGCACTTTCTGTGTTTAAAATATTTAAAGCTATGGTTGAAAAGGGAATCGTAAAACATATTAAAATTTTGAGATTAGATAGAGGTGGTGAATATATGCTAACAGATTTCATTGAGTTTTTTTAATCGCATGGAATCAAGAGGCAGTTTAGTGCATGTTATACTCCATGAAAAAATGGAATACTGAAAGGAAAAATCAAACTATTATGGATATGACTCGATTTATGATGAAGGAAAAGCATATACCAAATGAATATTGGGAAGAAGCAGTATCTTGTGTTGTTTATATTGTTAATAGAAGACTGACTAAGAGCGTGAAGGATCGAGTTCCTGAAGAAGCTTGGAATGGTAAGAGTTGGCATATATATCCTTTAAGATTTTTTGGTTGAATTTATTATGCACATGTTATTAAATAATTGAGAAATAAGTTAGATGATATAAGTGAGAAATGTATATTTATTGGATATAGTGAAGAATCTAAAGCATATATACTCTATAATCTCATCACCAATAAATATATTATCAGTAGAGATGTTGAATTCAAGGAATAAGAAGCTTGGGATGGAAGCATAGATAAATTTGTTTCAGAGGGAGTTGTATTATCTCATTGAGATGATAATGAATATGAGCAAGAAGTACAAGGTGGATATTCGATTCCATATACACCTACTATAAGCACTTCAACAAGCCAATCACCAAGATTTAGTCCATTACAGTTCAGAACATCAAGAAATCAGGAACATGGTGAACCATCAGGTTATGGTGGACAACAAAGAAAACAGTTAGAGGTGAATAATGAATCTAATCCTACAGTGGATACATTAAAGAATAGAATTAAAGGTCAGAAAACTAGAAGTTTAAAAGAATTGTATGATTAGAATGATGAAATATATCAATTTTCAAATTTTTCATTACTTGAATATGATTGAGTAAATTTTGATGAACTTGTGAAAGAAAAAGGTTGGATAAAATCTATGGATGAAGAAATTGATGCTATAGAAAGAAATAATACTTGGGAACTTGTAGATTTTCCTGAAGGTAAAAACACTATAGGTGTTAAATGGATTTTAAAAACTAATGTGAATGTTGAAGGTGAAATTGAAAAGCATAAAGCAAGACTTGTAGCTTAGCAATTTAGTCAACAACCTGGTATTGATTATAATGAAACTTTTGCACCTGTAGCTAGACTTGACACAGTAAGAATGGTATTAGCTACTGATGCACAAAAAAAATGGAAAATATATCATATGGATGTTAAGTCTCCATTTTTAAATGGATTTTTGGAAGAATAGGCTTATTTGAAACATCCTCCTAGATATGAAATTGATGGTAAATAAGATAAAGTTTAAAAATTAAATAAAGAGTTATATGGATTGAAACAAGAACCTCGAGTGAGTTAATAGAATTAATGAATATCTTAATAACAATGGATTCATCAGGAATGCAAGTGAGCCAACGTCATATACAAAAGTTAACGAGGAAGGTAAAAATTTTGATTGTGTGCTTGTATGTTGATGATTTGATTTTCAATGGACATCTCTCAATAGATGATTTTAAGAAAAGAATGAAAATGGAATTTGATATGACTAATTTAGGCCTAATGAAATGTTTTATTGGTATCGAATTAACTCAATCTAAAGATGGTATTTTCATTCATCAATCTAAGTATGCAAAGGATATATTGAAAAGGTTCAGAATGGAAAATTGTAAGCCATTTGTAACCGCAATTGCAATTTGTAAAAAACTCAGTAAGGATAATCAAGGTTCAGATATTGACCCAAGCTTTTATAATAAATTGGTTGGAAGTATTATGTATTTGACTGTGATAGGGCCTGATATAATTTTTGTTGTAAGTTTAATTTCAATATTCATGGAGTCTCCGAAGATTACCATTGGCTAGTTAGGAAAAGGAATTTAAGATATATTATTGGATCAAGAAATTATGGTATCCTGTGTACATGTGATTCAAATTTTAAAATAACTTGATATAGAAATGGTGACTTTGCAGGTAATATTAATGACAAGAAGAGCACATTTGTGTATGTATTTAGTTTTAGTTCATGTACAGTTTCATGGGCATCAGTGAAGAAATCCATTGTGACTCTATTATCAGCTAAAGCAGAGTATGTTGCAGTGACAGTAGGAGCATGTCAAAATATGTGGATGAGAATAATTTTGACTGAGTTGTTGCATGAACAGAAAGAACCAACTCATATTTTTTATGATAAAAAATCTACTATCACATTATCAAGAAACGATGTTTTCCATAGGAAGAGTAAACATATTGATACAAGGTACCATTTCATTCAACAGTGTAACATCTTCAGTTCCACAAAAAAAAAATCCTATCAAATGAATGTATACTAATCACACACAACAACTTAATACTGGTTGTCACCTTATGATGATATTTGTTTTACTTTTAATTGGTTTAGTTATCCCTTTCTCATTTAACACTTAGTGTCAATTATAATTCCTTGAACAAGATTTCACATACTCATACGTTTGTCATCCTGTGAACATATGCTCTTGAAAACTGAAGTTCCAAATTTAGAAATTCCAACGAGACTCTATGTCTAGGAACAATTCCATTTCATTTTACATGGAAATTAGTAGAGTACTAGTTAAATCCCCATTTAACTATTATTGACCTATTTTTTCCCAGGTTACTTACGTGTTACATCTGCTAAGTTTGTTCCTTTACAAACATATAGACATTGTCTTAACTTTAATTAAAAGTTACGAATTATCTCTACCTTTTGAGAGATATATATAAATTGTCATAAGATTAATTAAACTTTTAGTCGCCTTGTTATAATGGATATTAATTTTCACATAGGCCTTGACCTTCTCCCTTAAACTTACTAGGGCTCTATCTTAATTTTGGTGAATATTCAACTCGTTGACCCATAGTAAAATGAACTATGAACCTCGGAATTGAATTTATATTTGGATTGATCTCACATTAATTTTTATGAATTCAATCGATTTTCCACTTACCGTTGAATATTTTCTTGAAGGGTTACATTACCCTTAGTCATGTCACATTTATAGGCTATGAACTATTACTCTATTTTAATTTATGTAGAGTTGTTTCTAGTGTTAGCACGTCACCAACATTAGCTATAATTCATGGAGATTAACTTTATATATGTCACCATTTAACACCTATGATATTTATCGAACTTATACATTACATTCAATATGATATTTTGGTTATGTATAATCCATCTCACCGGATTTAAACACGTCAATGGTTTCATATTTTTTGTATATTAATGGCATTGCTTCTCCGTATCCAGTTTCACCAAATCCTGGTATAGTATATTCCTTGGGATCGATCTTCATTTAATGGATAATACTGTGTCACGTGGATCTTCTGAGGTTTGATGGAACCCTTCAATCCGCGGGAGTTTCTCCGGATTTCATACACCTATACGATGAGGATATTTTCGCAGTTAAGGTTTTTTAGTTTCAATACTAATTGCATTTTTTGTTTGAGATCATTTTTCACTCCATCGTTTCGATTGAGCAACCTCTCTCTCGGCCTCTACTACGCATGTCAGTTTATTGTTACACATTTTCACTTTCGGCTCTTCCTTCGTTTACCTTGGAGATGAGAAATCATTCTTGAAAATCGAAGGGAGGTTTCATTTTTTTCGTAGAGGCCTACTTCATCACTACGTCAAGGTAAGATGCATTGATTGTTAGTTGTTTCAAAATCAACATTAGTTTTTTTTATTTCATTATTCTTTTATTTTGGCCTAGCACTCCTAATGATGGTATTGCTCATCCACTTTAGGGATTTCTATTAGGCATGGTTTATTAACCTCCACACACTTAGGTAATCTCTTATGTCGACAACACAGTTGCCACAATATTAACTGTAAGTGGATGTCTCTATGCACATTAATTATCCATTTTTTTTTATAGTGAAATACGGTTTGCATTCTTGCACTGTTAGTTGGGGTTAATAATTATTTTCCATAGTATTATGTAACTAAGAGTCCACCTTGAATTTCGATTTCAAATTGTATAGTATTGATTTATTCCATGGTAATTTACTTTATTGATTTGCTTTGTTTGCATCTATGCTACGTTTATTTAGCAGATATTCTTTCGAATGAGTATCATATGGGAGTCCTTCTCGAAGAGCCTCTATCTGTGCTCATTCTATAATTTAAAGTCTAATTCTGCATTTACAATGCTCTTTTCTTTTACCACTGTTATGTATTACATGATCTGAGAGCACCTTTGTGCAACACAGATGGCTGTACAAGAGGACCTCCTCTCATCCCATCGTTTCCATTTCAAAATCATTACCAACATCTACAGGAAATATCAATACCACTACTGTATATTTTAATGGTTTACCTTGACCATGATTTATTTGTTGGTACGTTTACTTGTCTGGCTACTCCTTCTCTATTCAATTTTTACCGAGGTATCCATAGATTTACAAATTTATTGGGTAGCTCTTTTTAAATCTCTATGGTAGATATTTTTATTTTTTTGTAAAACACATTTTGATTATTCCAGAAGACCAAACTAGATCTTATATGATATTAAGGAAATTTGATTCCTTAGTCAATCTTCTCACAGAATTATGCGATATAATTTTAATTCAAATTCGTATATTCTGAAATTGATAAGATCTTGTACTCTAGTACTCCCAATTTAAACCCTCTTTTCTATTGTTTTATTTTACTTTGTTCATTGAATATTAATCCCTTTAATTCCTTGAATTGTGTTCAGGAGTTATCATTCCTTCCAGTTTCTGCTCTTCCTGTTAAAACTCGGGAATTCTCAGGTAAGCAGTCTCTGTAGTTCAATTAATTTCTTATGCTTGTGATTTTCATCACATCTTTTCCAGTAATAATTAAATTTCCTCTTTGTTATTGAAGACTGGATTTTCCACCTCGGTAAGGTAAATTATTTACCCTTTTTGGATTTAAACTCTATTAATTCCTTTTAATTTTAAAGTTATGCTACACGACTAATTCAATGTTGTCCATATTGTGAAGGTACTCTTCACTTGTTACTTGGTTTGAATACTGCAGATAGCTTTTCTTATCAAATCAGCACTATGGACTTTTCCTTTTCAGGCTGGTCCAGTAACCCATTTGGGCGTTTTTGATATGCAATCTCTAGGTAATTTCCATCAAGACTATGTAGTTTATTATATATGGGACAACGTTCCCAATTTGTATGATTTAGTTATAACTAGGTTGAATTTGAACTTTGTAACTATATGGATTTATATTCTTAATTTTCCATAACTCTGTAATAGGTTTAACATGACTCTTTCTTTCTTAATGAAGTAATATTTGAAATTCATATGGAATACTTTCCTTAAAATTGTATTTAAGTGCTATTAATAATTTATGAGTTCCTCCATTGAGAATTATTACTGTCACTGTCCATCATGTCTCAGTTCTAGTATTTCATCACTTAGTCCTACTACAATATATAATTCACTTCAATGTTCTACTTTCATGTAAACTGTCATGCATATTTATTTTCCTTCTATAGTAATTTGTTTATAGAATATACTGATTTGTAGAATAATGCTAAGACTATCATGCTATTTAATAATAAACTCTAAGAGTTCACCTAACCTCAGATTTAAACCTTCCTCAAGGTTTTGACGTTCTGAGAGTTGGTACTCTTAAGATTATTGTTTGTACAACCATGCATAAACGGGGTGTATTTATTATAGACTACTCTATTACATGTATAGATCTACAAATTTACTGACACTTAGTCTTTTTATCATTTCCTTCATAGACAACATCTACTGTTGAATAGATTTTATCAAATCCATTACTACAAATTTACTTCACCATAATAAAATTGTAAGTTAAAATGAATTAAAAAGTGCATACCAATTAAGATAGACTAAGTTCCACCCAACCTTTGAGCTCTTTCTCCACAACTCCCCCCGAGTAGAGATCAAATCTTCCAGCCATAAACAACCTCTTGTCTACCCTGAATTTTCTTATTTAGCCTTCTTTCCCATCAACTTGTTTCCTTAACTACTTCCAATTAATCAGGATGATGTTTTCCTTTTCTCCTAGGCTTTCATTTTGTTTTTTCCACAAAAGTACTTTAAAACTAGCTTTTCGTCTTTCTAGTTTTATTCCACCTCTTCCCAATAACTTTCCTCTTTAATGGGGTAGCTTTTATTTTTTTATCTCCAATATAAAATTCATTATTTAATTTATTTTCTCCAAGGATTTTTGGAGAATTGGAAAGTCTTATGATCCTTATCCATCCTCATCGATTTGGAATCTTTATCTCTAATCATTATCTAGTATTTAAACCATTAATTCCATTTTAGTTTTATTAATTTAAATCAATAAAATATATCTACAATAAGCATTTTCACTTGGGTACACTTGACCCTTCGAGCCTTTGATTGCCTAAATTAAAAGCAGAAATTTAGGGATATTACATATTCCCCCTCTAAAACAGAGCATTGTCCTCGTTGTTACCTATTACTATGTTGATTTATAAACTTTCGATGAAGACTCCTCCTTAATCTCATCTTCTTGCTCCTAGCAGTGTCTTCAGAGTACAAGTGCATTCACCATACCTTTAATCTTCTTACTTTTATGCTCCGGAGTTTGATTTCTTCCTGCTTCAGTATAAGAAGTATATCTAGAATTATCTATATATATAGATATACTCTGCTTCCACCTGTCCACAGCTCATAAAAATTCATATGAGTAGTATCACCTATATATATTGATATGAATTAATCATGATAATATTATGAACCTTAATAGTGCTCAATAGAGTCACTTGGTAGAAAAACTCTTCATAGTTCATAGCAATATAGTGCTAATTTAGCACAGCTATTATCATTCAATCTATTTTGGTGAGGCTTACTCCTCAAGTACACATGGTGGTATTTTTTGAAATTATTTTTGAATTCATTTCTCCTCTGTATGTCTTCTCACATTGACTCCACTTTGTCGGAGTTTAGCAATTCTTGTTACACTTAGCTTCACAAACCAAACACCTCTTAATTAGAAGCTTATTAATTTCTATTAATACCAAATTTTTTCTCTACAGTAGTCCCACTTAAGGTTCTGTCTCTTTTTCTAGCTCATACAAGCACCTCATGTACTTAATAATTGATTGATTCTCTCAATCTATTCAGATGGTGACAAACAATACTCAAGTTCAACTTGATACACAGTTTTCAAAGTCTACTTGAAATTTACCTTATCAATTGTGTCATTTATCATCCATCTTGAAACTTCATATTATTTCACAATTTCTATTTTGGATACTTTGACTACTCTTATTAGTATTTGGTTCTAAGCCAACCAGTTCCTAAATTTTATCGAAACAACTTCCTACTTCCATTTTGGAATAGGGATTGTATCCAAAATTTATGTCGGATACTTATTTTTCATTATCATGTAGTAACATTTTTCGACTAGAACTCTACTACTATTTTCCCATACTAGGCAAAAACATGCTCTGTTTTAAATCTTGAATTCAAGTTTAGTCTCAAGTATGTCCTGTCTAAGAACATTTATGATATTTTTCTAAAAATTTTGTTTTACTGAGATCGCATTATTAATGTCAAATCTATTTTTGTAATTAGAAGTCCCTCCTGATTTGGAATATATACTAATATCTCAGTATGTTGCAGTTTTTCTTGGAGTTTTTCCTATTTACTACTGAACTCGTTTATGTTTTTATCAATCCTTCAAAGTTAAAGTTTTTATTACTCCAATATTCTTCAAAATTTGAGGAACATTCCCCTTTAAAACATCAAAAATCTTATTTTCCTTTCCTTTTTCATGTTTGATTTTTATTTCAAACTCATTAAGGAAAGACAAACACCTAGTTTTCTTAACATTTTTCATGTTGTTGAAAAATTTATACTTCCAAATTATGTGTTCTGGGATCAAAACCCATTCTTACCTTACGACTTATGTGTTCTAGGATCAAAACCCCTTCTTATCTTATAGATAATGTCTCCACTTCGTGCAACATATATTTTAGCAGCAACTCTAAGGCATACTCATTGTAATTCTATTCATTTTTCTTAACTTTTCTTGAATCCTATGCTATGATAGAGTAATAATACCACTTCTAATCCTTTTGTCGAAGCCTATGTACCACTACAATTTCTTGGATTGGGTCAGAATCTTAAAAACAAGAGTAGTTGTTAGTTTAAGATTTTAACTGTTCAAGTTATATTGACCTTTTTCAGTTCATTCATTTTTCTCTCCTTGCTTCTACAGAGGGGAATTAGTATAGGCTAAGACTAAAATCTTTCTACCAATGTCATAGAGTATTTCTCAGTACCATTAGTTGATATTATGGATGAAAAATTAGGAAATACTAATCAATTCATGCTAACATGGGTCTTTTTTCAGTCCACTACTCATCCTTTTTCTGAATTTACATGACTCAATCACTGAATTTTATCTTTATAAAATTCCTTTTTGTTAAGGCTATTATGAAATTTATGTTCTCTAAATTTTCCAGAATTATAGTATAATTATGAGATGTTACTTATGTTCAATTTTATTTGATGCATAAAGGAGCAAGACATTAATGAACCCAACCTGTAGAATTTCCAATTCATATATTATGTATCTTGCTCTTCATACAACCCTTCCTTAATTCTCAGTTGATGACAACTTATTGATCAATTAAATCATCTATCATGAGTAGAGGATATATATTCTTTATCATCAGTTTATTCAGGTATCGGTAGTCTATAACCATACTAAATGTTTCAACTTTATTTTTGAAAAACAGTACCGTTGTTTTCCATGGGGATAAACTTGGTCTTATATAGCCTCTATCCAGCAACTCTTGTAGCTGTACTTTTAACTCTTACAATTCTAGGGTACTCATTATGTATGGCTCTAGAAACTGATATAGCTTCTGGTATTAACTCAATGCAAAAATCAATTTCTCTTTCAGGGGGTTTACATGAGAAATTTCATCTGTAACTACCTCCTTAACTCTTGGAAGAATAGTAAGTTTTTAACCCATTTTTTTTTCTTTTTTAGTTTTTTGTCCTAATTCTTCCACATGTACAATATACATTTGGCAGCCTTTGCTTGCTATCCTTTGCAACTGAAATGCTTAAATTTACCTCACTATTATTGGGTTGGGTTTTCACTTTCACTATCACTGGTTTTCCCTCACCATCTATACAGTGTATTGTTTTATTTAAACAATTTTAGTGTGTCATGTTTTTCTAACCAGTCCATTCCTACCAACCCCACTTAGGAATCTAAAGGTAAAACATTTAACTCTAACTCATGTTATTTGTACCCATTTGATTTATAGAAATCTTGGGTAAACTGTGTGTCACTTTTCTTTTAGTAACTAATTGAAGAATTCCATCTTGCTGAAAAAATTTCTTTCTTATCTTAATCTACACCTAAATTCATTAACTAGAACACGTTGTTTAGCATTCATACCCTTGATTTTTATTATCATTACTTCTATCCTTCAAGTATATACTTGAACTTTGAGGGAGAGTCTTCTCAATTAGTGGTCCTTCCACTCCACACTTTTTATCATTCTCTTTTCTACCTAATATAGTTAACTTTATTCTGCAATTAGTAGATTTCTGTTTATTGTCTTCCTAAATTCAGGAGCTAGAATTCCTCATCCTTATCCTTATATATAGTAGGTAGGCAGTTTTAAAATCACCGTACCTTTGCTTTGTCTTCTAGTATATAAGGTACCTAGCAAAGCAGGTTGGTGAATATGGTAACAACTCAACACTAGTAAGTTGTCCCAACCTAAGCTCATAAAAATCTTTGGCTTTGTCATCCTAGTATTGATCATTCATATATCTATTTGGAAATCTTCTGAAGTGACATTTTTCTCATCTGTCACATGCACCATTTTGTTTTCCTCCCACCACAAGGTATCCTTACCTCATAATTAGTAATTAGCCAAACAGGTTTTCAAATTTCTTCCATATTCATAACTTAGAATTATTTTACCATTTTTAGAAGTCAAGCTTTTGCATCTTCCTCCTTCCCGCTATCCTAAGAGGGAGATTTGATTTTTTCAGAATTCACCTTGAAATTCCTTTTTCTTTCTAGATTGTTGTTTAGAAGTTACATCATCCTCAGACTCTTCTGAGTGATTTTCATTTCGTCTTCTCTTTTTCTAGAACCTTCACCTTTGAGACTGTTCCTGGAGTTCAATTCTCTGATTAACCTTTCTTTCTCTTCGCTGACTAGCAATAGTCTATCATTATGATATTTCAGTTGAATCATTTCTATTTGCATCTTATGTATCATGGCCAGCAATGAAGCATTAGGATCTGGTGGATTTTCTGCACCACCCATATCCACATACAACTCATCCCCTTCACTCATGGTTTTAGTTGTACAGTCCTACACTAATTCACTGTACACAAAAGTAAACATGAGTGAAAAAGTTCTTTAATAAAAAATTTACAGCAACATAATTTTTCTTTGGTGTGAGCACACATTTTGGCCCAATGTTTTAACATGGGCTCTGATACCATTTGTAACATCTCTCATTCCACAAAAACAGAAATTTTATCAATAGGATGTATACTAATCACACACAACAACTTAATATTATTCGTCACCTTATGAGGATATTTTTGTACTTTTAATCAGTTTAGTTATCCCTTTCTCATTTAACACTTATTTTCAATAATAATTCCTTGAACAGGATTTCACATACTCATACCTCTGTCATTGTGTGAACATTTTCTCTTGAAAACTAAAGTTCCAACTTTAGAAATTCCAAGGAGACTCTACGTCTAGGAACAATTCCATTTCATTTTACATGGAAATAAGTAGAGTACTGGTTAAATCCCCATCTAACTATTATTGAGCCATTTTTTCCCATGTTAATTACATATTACATATTCTAAGTTTGTTCCTCTACAACCATATAGACATTGTCTTAACTGTAACTAAAAGTTACGAATTATCTCTACCTTCTGAGATATATACAGAAATTTTCATAAGAGTACTTAACTTTTTAATGTCCTCATTCTAATGGATATTAATTTCCATATAGACCTTGCCCCTCTCCTTTAGCCTTACTAGGGCTTTATCTTAATTTCAGTGAATATTCAACTCGTTGACCCAGAGAAAAATGAAGTATGAACCTGGGAATCGAATTTATATTGAGATTGACATCACATTAATTTTTATGAATTCAATCAATTTTCCACTTACTGTTGAAGCTATTCTTGAAGGTTTATGTTACCCTTAGTAATATCACATTTATATGCTATGAACTCTTACCCTATTTTAATTTATGTAGAGTCATTGCCAGTGTCACCACTTCACCAACATTAGCTATAATTCATGGAGTTTCACTTTATATATGTCACCATTTAATGTCTATGATATTTATTGAACTTATACATTGCATTCAATATGATATTCTGGTTATGCATAATCCACCTCACTGGATTTAAACACGTCAATGGTTTCGTATTTATTATGCATTAATGGCATTGCTTCTCCATATCTAGTTTCACCAAATTCGGGTATACTATATTCTTCAGGCTCGGTATTCATTTAATGGAAAGTACTGTGTCACATGGCTCTTCTGAGGTTTGATGGAACCCTTCAATCCGTGGGATTTTTTCTAGATTTCCTACACCTAGACAGTGAGGATCTTTTCACAGTTAGGCTTTTTGAGCTTCAATGACTAATTGCATTTTTGGTTTAAGAGCATTTTTCACTCCATGGTTTCCATTGAGCAACCTCGCTCTCAGCATCTGCTATGCATGTCAGTTTACTGTTACACGTTTTCACTTTTGGCTCTTCCTTCATTTACCTTAGAGATGAGAAATCATTCCCGCAAGCCGAAGGGAGGTTTCGTTTTTTTCGCAGAGGACCTACTTCATCGCTACGTTACGGTAACATGCATTGATTTCTGGTTCTTTCAAAATCAACATTAGTTGTTTTGATTTCATTATTCTTGTATTTTGGCTTCATTTTTATTCACTGCTCTTACCAAGACTCCTAATGATGGTGTTTCTCGTCCACATTAGGTATTTCTATTAGGCATGGTTTATCAAACTCCACACACAAAGGTAATCTCTTATGTCGACAAGAGATTTTCCACACTATTAACTGTAAGTGGATGCCTCTACACACATTACTTATCCATTTTTTTTATAGTGAAATACGGTTTTCATTCTTGCGGTGTTAGCTAGGGTTAATTTTTATTTTCGAAAGTATTATATAACTAAGTGTCCACTTTGAATTTCAATTTCAAATTGTGCTGTATTGATTTAGTCCATGGTAATTTTCGTTATTTATTTTCTTTGTTTTTATCTCTGTTATGTTTATTTAGTAGATATTCTTTCAAATGAGTATCGTATGGGAGTCCTTCTTGGACATCCTTTGTCCGTGCTCAATCTAGAATTTAAAGTCTAATTCTATGTTTACAGTGTTCTTTTCTTTTACACAACACTTTTTTTTTCTTCTTTTAGACTACATGCTGACCGCTGTTACGTATTACATGGTTTGAGAGTGCTTTTGTGCAACACAGATGGTTGAACAAGAGGACGTCCTCTGGTCCCATCGTTTCCATTTCAAAATCATTACGAACATCTATAGGTAATATCAATACCACTACTGTATCTTTTAATGGCTTACCTTGACCATGATTTAATTGTTGGTATGTTTACTTGTTTGGTCGCTCCTGCTCTGTTCGAGTTTTACCAAAGTCTTCATAGATATATGTTATTGGGTAACCATTTTTAAATATCTATGGTAGTTATTTTTATTTTATTTGGAAAACACATTTTCTTTATTCCAAAAGACCAAACTGGATCTTATACAATTCTTAGGAAATTCGATTCCTTAGTCAATCTTCTCATAGAATTATGTGATATAATTTTAATTCAAATTCGTATATTCTGAAATTGATAAGATCTTGTACTATAGTACTCCCAGTTTAAACCCTTTTTTCTATTGGTTTTATTTTTCTTTTTTCATGTATTATTAATCCCTTTAATTCCTTGAATTTGGTTTCAGATTTATCATTCCTTCCAGTTTCCGCTCTTCCCATTAAAACTTGGGAATTATCAGGTAAACAGTTTGTGTAGTTCAATTAATTTCTTATGCTTATGATTTTCCTCACATATTTTCCAGTAATAATTAAATTTCCTCTTTGTTATAGTAGACTGGATTTTCCACCTTGGTAAGGTAAATTATTTACCCTTTTTGGATTTAAACTCTATTAATTCCTTTTAATTTTAAATTCATGCTACATGACTAATTCAGTGTTGTCTATGTTGTAAAATTACTCTTCACTTGTTACTTGGTCTGAATACTACTGATAGATTTTCCTATCAAATCATAACTATGGACTTTTCCTTTTCAGGTTGGTCGAGTAACCCATTTGGGATTTATGATATGCTATCTCTGCATAATTTCGACGAGACTATTCATTTTATTATATATAGGACAACATTTCCAATTTGTATAATTTAGTTATACCAAGGTTGAATTTGAGTTGTGTAACTATATGGATTTATATCCTTAATTTTCCATAACTTTGTAATAGTTTTAACAGACTCTTTCCTTCTTAATGAAGTTATTTTAGAAATTCAGATGGAACAATTTCCTTAATTGTATTTCAGTACTAGTAATAATTTATGACTTCCTCCATTGAGAATTATTACTGTCACTATCCATCATTTCTCAGTTCTAGTATTTCATCACTCATTCCTACTACAGTATATAATTTACTCGAATGTTCTAATTTCATGTAAAATTTCATGCATATTTATTTTCATTCTATAGTAATTTGTTTATAGAATTTACTAATTTGAAAAAGAATTCTAAGACTGTCATGTTATTTAATAATAAAATCTGAGAGTTCACCTAACCTTGGATTTAAACCTTCCTCGAGGTTTAGATGTTTGAATATTTGGTACTCTTTAGATTATTTTATGTACAACCATATAGAGACAGGTTGTATTTATTATGGACTACTTAGTTACATGTATAGATCTACCAATTTACTAACACTTAGTCTTTTTAAATTTTCCTTCAAGAAAGCATCTACTCTTGAACAAATTTCATCAAGTCCATTACTACAAATTTACTTCACCATAATAATAATAATCATACTAAAATTCTAAGTTAAAACGAATTAACAGGTGCATACCAATTAAGGTAGACTAGGTTCCAACCAACCTTTGAGCTCTTTCTCCACATCTCTGCCCGTGAAGATATCAAATCTTCCAGTCGTAGGAAACCTCTTGTCTACCCAGAATTTGCTTATTTAAGCCTTCTTTCCCATCAGCTTGTTTCCTTGACTGCATCTATTTAATCAAGATTTTGTTTTCCTCTTTTGCCTAGGCTTTCCTTTTGTTTCTTCCACAAAATTATTTTAAAACTAGCTTTTCCTCCTTCCAGTTTTATTCCACCTCTTCCGAGTAAATTTCCTCTTTACTAGGGTAACTTTTTAGATTTTTATCTCCAATCTAAAATTCAATATTTAATTTATTTTCTCCAAGGATTTTTGGATAACTGGGAAGGTCTTATGATCCTTACCCATCCTCATAAATTTGGATTCTTGGTCTCTAATCATTATTTATTCTTTACACCATCAATTCCATTTTCATTTTATTAATTTAAGTTAATAAAATATATCCATGATAAGCATTTTCACTTGGGTCCACTTGTCCCTTAGAGCCTTTGAATGCCTAAACTAAAAGCAGAAATGTAGGGATATTACAGAGAAATAGTAAGAAATAATGAAATATGTATGAATTTTTGTAGATCAAAAGATCACTTTGTAGACATATTTACAAAACCCTTGGGAAAAGAATTGTTTGAAACTCACAGGGAAAACTTAGGATTATGTATGATGTAATGAAATTTTGACGTAATAGAATTTTTTTTATATTTTTGGTAAAATAATTAAGGGGGAGAATGTAAGACTAATTATTTCACCCACTATCATCAACAGTCACCACACGGCCATGACACTGCCATGACTCTTTAGTCTCTGGAGGTCACCACCGCCCACCACATTACCTCATAAAATATCAAAGAGTCACCACTCCCTCACCATCGCCGCCATAACCTACTCAGACTTGAAGGGGAAACACCACCTCATAAAACAATATTTTAATTACTGTAACCGACAAGATTTTTTGTATAAATACATATGCTTAGCCAAAGGCACATTATTATGCCCAAAAAATTTGATGGTGTAATGTTGCAATTGTAGTTGCGTCTTTGAAGTTTTTTTCTTTGTTTAATGTTTTCACAAACATATTAATCTACTCGAATATGAGAAGACAGGCTATGCATAGGTTACTCATAAGAAATTAAGTTTACTTATTTAACATTCCCTCGCTTCGTTTTTACTCTTGGGAGCTCGTGTGATCAACAAACTCATGGTGGAGCCTCGAGTGTTTCAGAAAGAGGGGTTTGTACAAAGGTGTGTGGGTTTTTGTGCATGGTGAGGTTTCTGCTAAACTAGAAACTAGAGGCATATATCCTCACTATCTTTCACGCGGTCCTCCCCATCATTGGAAGTTGGAGAAAAATTTTGTTAACTCCTCTTCTGTGATGGGTAGGATTTCAAAGAAATAAGCATACAAAGGAAACTATGCGGCCAAAATTTGGAAGAAAATTGTGTAATTTTGGTAAGAGCTTCTATAACATAGTTGAAATGATAGAAGAAATGTTACTTGATATTTCTTCTTTTTATGAATGGTCAATTTGTACTAGCACAAAACATGAATATTATAAGAACTTCACTCTCATGATCGTTATATATTCATTGTTTTTGTTACGTTCTTATTTACCCTCTTAATATTTCATGATCTGTCACAACCCATGGGGGCTAATAGTGATAGAAATCCCAACTTAGAAGCTAACGTTGTGAGATTATGTGGTATCCTTTGATTTTCAATCATGTGCGATATTATGAAGCTCGAGAATCATATACCACTCTATGTCCTCAGAGGAGTTTTTGAGAAAGTAAAATAAACCCTTATAATTGATAAAGGCCATCAAGAAACCCTAATAATTGATAAAGGCCATCAGGAAACCCTAATAATTAATAAAGGCCATCAAGAAACCCTAATAACTGATAAAGACCATCTATATTTCAATTTTTTGGTGCAAAAGATGTGCAAGGAGTTCTCTCCTTTCATGGTACCAGAGATTGGTGAAGATGAGCATAAAAAAATGAATGATATTCATAATGAACCACATTTTCTAGGTTGTATGCACTCATTTGTTTCTCCATTTCTACAAAAGCATGTTAGTGGTGAGTATTGGAAACCAAATTGGCCTTTATGGGGAATCTTGAATGAGTTTTTCGAAAACCTTATTATGAGGCTGTGTCATCATTTTCTTACTGCAAATCCAAACATTGAACATTAGATTCTGAAGGGAATCAACACGTGGTAGTTGGAAAAAGCTCAGAATGAGTTGAAATCATTCTTGAGCATTGCCCATAAGATCTGAGTGGACATGGATAACTTCTTGGGCACACTTTGCCTTCCTCCGATCGTTGTATCAACCTCAAGCACTCAAGTTTTTTGGTGAGATATGGTTACATTGGAGTTCAACGATGCCCTCCATCCAAAGTCTATGACACGTTACATTACATTGATGGGCTACCTCATCCAGTCACCTGATGATGTTCTCCTACTGAAGGATCGGGTTATCATTTACTGAGAATATATCCCTTTAACTAATGAGGGAATTTTCATGATGTGGAACAACTTTACTAGTGCCCTCATCAATGTTTCAGATGTTAAACTTACTCAGGTACTTGAGGAAGTGCTCACAAAAAACTATAGGAAACTATATTACAAGGATGAAATCAAAAGAATGATTTAGGGATTCAAGATGGTCTCGCGACTTATTGACTATTTTTTAACATGGTAGTTTATATGTATGCTCTTTGTGTTGCTTGTTCTGGCCATGACCGCCATATAGCCATACTGTACATACAACACTTGGTTAGTTTCTTCAAGTCAAAAATAGAAACAATAGGTGCTTATAGTTTTAAATCATTGACTTCTAGTGTATAAATTTTAATACAATTATGTATTTCCTGGATTCTCTTGATCTAACAACTATATGCCACTGTTAAATATAGAATCCTTCTACTAAAATTTTTGCATAAATTTAATTGCCAATTGCAAACACATGAAGAAAGATCAATCACACATAACACAGATGATTTTACCGGGAAAGTATAAAGCTAAAAATATCACTATCATATATTATGTATATATCATTGATCATGAAACAATCTCATAAAAAACTCTAATCCAAGAGTGCTTAGTTCAATCTCCATTCGTCTCACACTGTCATACAAAAATTGGCAAATACATGCGCCAATTTACTGCCTCCTAACAGCCTGCCTCCACTACGCAATCCCTACTAATCACAATCCTTGAATGAATTCGATCCTACCTTTCCTTGACTATGCAATCCTCATTGGCATCTCCAATGTGTGTGTGGTTGAAAGAGTGCACCCACTAATGTCACAACTGATAGTCAAATTGTCCCTTTCACCTATCTCTCAACTGGGTCTCCACTGGATCTGACATGCCTGTAGTTAACAGTAGTAAATCTTCAGTTGCATGTGATATCACTCCATGTGAATTAATTTAATATTTAATTCACTGATCTCTCACTAGTGTATATTTAGTTACAACTAGTTAGAACTAGCACAACTAAGTTTAACTCACTTAACTAAGTTAAACTATTTTATAGCTCACACAGCTACACATCAAACTTTGTTACAACTTCAAATCACTTAGTTAAAACTAATTCCACTTGCATGTCCCACCAATCAACCTTAGAACTTGAAATTCCTTCAGATCACTGGTTTTCCACATTAGTTAGCTGAAATCAAGTGCTTCATGAGAATAGATTATTATTTATTTTCCAACTATTATTAAGAGATGACATGCATTATATATTTAGACATGCGATCTATAAATAGACTTCGCCCATGCATCTAAAAATAGAACCTCATCTATAAAGAGAATTTTTTCAACCATCTATAAATAGACTCCTGCTATAAATAGAATTTTCTCAACATTCTAAAGATGTACATACACCAAAACATAGGCTATGAGCCCCACCTAGTGTAGGTGATTAATTTTCACTAGGATCATAATCGTGTTGAATCTCAACACTCCCTCTTAATAATAAAGGGATTATCCTTCACCCCGATCCTATCTCTATGGTATTCAAATTTGCTCTTGGTGAGTGCCTTCGTCTAAATATCTGCATCCTCATATTTCGTAGGAATTTACTGAAGCAACATGAACTTCCATTGCATGCAATATCTGATATGATGATATCGGATATCTATATTCTTATATCTATCATGAAACACATGATTAATCGAGAGTTTAATGTAACTCTAATTATCACAATGAATCATTGTAGGAGCTAAATGAGAATCAAGCAAACCAACTAGGATCTTTCTCATCCAAATAGCCTTACATGTAGCTTAACTTGCTCCCATGTATTCCACTTAAGCTGAACTGAGTGCCATAGATCTCTGTTTCCTATTGTACCTAGAAACAACTGTAGATCTGATGCTGAGGACCCCTCCTTATGTGCTCTTTTTGTCCGTTGGGCTTGTAATGTCCCTAATTCTCTGTTGTTAAAAATAGGCAGTCAAAGACTCTAAGGGTCAAGTGGACCCAAGGGAAAATATTAATTATGGATATATTTTATTAATTTAAAATTTATAAAATAAAAAATGAATAAATGGTGCAAGGACTAGATAATGATTAGAGATCTAGGATCCAAATCCATGAGGATGGATAAGGATCATAAGAATTTCCCAGTCTCCAAAAATACTTGGAGGAAATAAATTAAATATAGAAATTTAGTTTGGAGATAAAAATCTAAAAATCTACCCTAGTAAAGAGGAAATTACTAGGAACAGGTGGAATAAAGCTAGAAAGAGGAAAAATTAGCTTAAATTATTTTTTTGGAAGAAACAAAAGGAAAGCCTAGGCACATAGGAAGGCAACATCTTGATTAACTGAACACAGTTAAGGGAAACAGACTGATGGGAATGTAAGCTTATATAAGCAGATTCAGGTTAGATAAGAGGTTGTCTATTGCTGGAGAAATTGATCTCTACTTGGGGGTGAGCTGTGGAGAAAGAGCTCAAAGGTTGGGTGGAACCTAGTCTACCTTAAGTGGTATGCACCAGTTAACCTCATTGTTAAATTATAATTTTGTTTTGTTATGATTTTACTAAAAAAGTAAATTAGTATAGATCTGTATGAAATTCAGAATCTAGATATATGTCTATGTTGTGGAATTAAGATGAATTAGAAATAAATTTGAAAGGTATGTACATTGAATAGAATTTGAGTATAATAAAAATAGTCTATCTCGTGTTGTTGTACAAGAATAACTCTGTAGAGGACCAACTCTTAGAATGTCTAAACCCAGTATTAGGTTTGGATATCAAGTTAGGTACCTAACATGAAACTAATATTTCATTAATAAATCTACTTTAGTATTATGTTAAAAAACTGTACATCTCATTCTGAAATAAAGTCTAAACAAAAATAAGTATGCATGACTGATAAATGAAGGTACAGTATAGTTAACCAATTTTTTTACTATAGTAATCATGAACTAAGAAATTCTAGAAAGAAAAAGATATATGTATGTCATGAGGATGTATTCCTACCTTAAAACTGAAAGTGAAAGTTTATCTAAACTGAAAATACTAATTTGGACTTATAATAATATTTCAATGGAAAAGAAATAATTTATGAAACATATAATCAAAATTTTATAAGTGATAAGTCCATATCGTTACATCCTTATAGATTTTTTTTCAGTCCATAAAAGTTGTACAGTTTAAACAAGAGATGCTTATAATAAAATTTATACAGAGGGGACTCTGCCCCTTTAAATGAAAACTGTAATGTCTCTCGGAAAATTTATGTAGAGTTCATATGAGAAAGCCTAATATGAATCTGAACAACTTGTATAAATATAGTCCCTGTATTATGAAAACAATAGAAAAATCTTGGATGTATATCAATCCAAAAGTAGGTGACATGTTGTCATACCTGCAAGAGACCGAGTCAAAGTTAGATTCAGATTTGGATGAATAGAGACAAACAAAAATAAAATAATGAAGGCGTAATGGAAAAAGGAATGGAATAATTACTTTAAGTACAAAATTTAGATAATTTCCTGAAGGCATAAAAGTAAGACATTGTTAGTTTTGATAATTTCGTACTGTATAGATTGATTTAAAAATTATGAACAAGAACTAGTGTGACAAAGTCTTAGCGTATGAGAATTTAACCCTGTAAGCATATACAATAAACCAAGATATGTAACATTCATATGCAGGAGACTGGCTAAACTTTTAAATCATTCAGTCTGGAAAGCAGAAGATATCATTATGTAAATAGAACGTATAATAGAGTCTAAATTTGGATAATTGAGATGAGATTAGACAACGAGAATTTGTATGGAGGAAAGAACTAAATTCTTGCCTAATAAAACCTAGCAAGGGATTTTTCCCAGTGAAATCACGAAACTAGGAAATTAATTTAATTAACCAGTTTGAGGAAAATCTTCCAAAACATTCATCATCGAATAAATACGATAAACTAATCCTTGTAATAAAATTTAACTGTGTAATGATATCAAAGGGAAGAGGACTTACTGGAGGTATATTCGATCATTGCAACAAACACCCAGAGCAGTAAGAGGCTATCTAGTATTCCCCTGCGTTTTCAATAAACGTTGTAAGAATGTATCAGTGGATGGAAATTTCATATCAATAATAATGTTGTTAAAATATGAAATAAACTAGAAGGGAAAACTACATTTCCATCCTATAAATTAACGTAGATAAGTATTTTCTCCTAAGAATTCCTATATCCTATATTCCTCAAATTCTATGAATTGAAACAAAAAATAAATAGAATAATGAAAGTTTTGTGATCTCATAGAATAACTACAATTAGGAAAATGAAATAGTGTAGAGAGACATTAATATAAAATATTTTTATTCTCTTACCAAGGCTTTAATGACATGGTCACAGTCCCTTAGCTTCCCAAAAAGGACGTAATAGGGAACAAAGGAAATCACAGAAATTAACGATGAAAAAGTAACCAAACCAAAACTCCATAATGACATGAGTATACTTACAATACTATCGCTCTAGGAACAAATGAGGTTAACCATTTCTTTCTAGGAACATGCACATACAAATTCATAAGGAGATAAAATAAAATAAAATCAATTGTTACACACAATGACTAAAAAAAAACTCAATACCCATGAAAAAAAGAAAGGGAGATGACCATAAAACTGGATACGTCTTACCCAAACATGAACGCAACTAGCCTTGGCATGCTAACACAACGTTCCTCTTCAGACCGGTGGTACTGCTCTTTTCTTCATAACCATATGGATATCAAAAAGTAAGATGGGTAATCGAAAGGAGACATCACGCAGGGTGGAAGACGTTCACAACCAAAATGGCAAAGGAAAATGAATCTTAGCCCAAAACCATAAGCCTTTATGAGACCATCAAATCCTAACTTAGGTTCAATCATAGTCATCCAAGTCTCGGAAATCGGGAGTGGGATGAGTTTTCTCGCAGCCCAAAAGGGTTCCATCCAATGCCACGTGATTCAGTACACTAAAATTAATATAAGAAGATCTCAATGTTATCTACGGTAGAGTGATTCTATGTCAACAGTCCTATGACACATGCAATCACATTTAATGGAAGAAAATATCATACCTCGAATTTCTAATACACTGTAAAGGATGATCTTTGTATTAATGAGTAGGACCATTCGAAAACCGAAATAAAATCCATATTGTATATTTTATCCAAAGTTGTGACTCACAGTTAATAGCTATATGAGCCACGTTGGAACGGTAATTCCACGTAGGCATAAATAGAAGTGTAAATGATTGTCAAAGAAGTTCTTATTAACTATTCACGTTCATTTTCTGAAGGGTAATAGAATGTCCTAGTAGGAGTCATGGGTGTTAAGAATCGATTTCGTATGAAGGTATTATAAAGCATCATTATAATATGGTAATTAATGGTTTTCCTTAAGCTAGAACGAAAATTTTGTTAAAGGGATTTTAAATTATACCAAGCTTTTTAAAAATGAGTATGTATACATATAGGTCTTATATGGTAAATAAATTCATAAGATTAAAAGTGGATTAATCTTTGGTGATGCAAAATATCCTTAGAATGAGAGAAGGGAGGATATAAAATTCATATAGAACCTACAAGGTTATGACTAGCTTGTAAAGGTCAAGCAAATGTAAATTCATAAACAAGAAGAGGCAGATTGGGAAAAGTATAAAAGAACTAGTATCAAATGGATCTATGATATAAATAGTTAAGAAGAAATTTTAACTATGGAAGTAAAAGTTGTGCGGAGGATTGATGAGGAGAAGTCTCCCACCTGAGGATTTTAAGGGAGGTCTTATAAAATGAGTGTTAGTTCTTAAAAGCATGAAATTAGTTTCAGGACATGTAATTGTAAAAAACGGTAATTTTTGTGGTAGATGTAACATCAGAGCATGATGAATAGAAATCTGACCATATATGGAAAGAAGTATTAGCTCTATATTTCGAAAAAAAGAGTCAAAAGGGAGATGTTACAGGGTTACCTGCCCTATCTACATCCATGAATCCATGCAACTTCACCTCATCCATCTATCAGTACCATAAGCCATACTTAGATGAACCCCTGAGATATCTCAGGACATGCTTGTCTGCCATCCAAAAGAGCTTGGTAGGCTTAACCATCACTTGACTAAGATGGTTCACCGCATAGCATATGCTTGGTTTTGTATTTACTAAATACATTAGTGAACTCACTAACTGTCGATAGACAGTAGCATCCACTACCTCTCCAGATGTAGCATCCTCTTTCCTCCAGTTTCCTAGAAGAGGAGTAACCATGGGTTTGTAGCCCTCCATGTTAAACTTACCCAGTATCTCCCTTGCATACTTTCCTTGAGACACAAAAATTTCACCATCTTGCTGCCATATTTCCAATCCAAGGAAATAATGAAGGAGGTCCGTATCCTTAATCTCGAACTCCTTTACAAGGTCCTCCTTGCATGAGTGTATCAGCTGCTTATCACCAGTGAATATTAAATAATCAACATAAATAAAAATGATTAAAATCTTACCCTGCACCACAATTTGGTATAGGTTTTCATTCACCTCACTCTTGGTGAAGCCAAGTCTATTGAAATAACTATCGATCCAAGTGTACCAAGCATGGGGTACTTGCTTCAGCCCATACAACGCTCTTTTGAGTCTGCACACATGTGACTCACTGTTGAAGATCTCAAATCCTTCAGGTTGCTCAATGTACACTTCTTTCTGAATGATCTCATTAAGGAACGTAGTATTCACATCCATGTGATGAATGTGCCAACCCATCTACACTAAGAGAGCAAGGATGGTCCTTAAGAAATAATACCGTGCAACATGTGCAAAGGTTTCTTCATAATCAATCCCCTCAATCTGTGAGAAGCCCCAGGCCACAAATATTGACTTGTATTTCTCAACATTCCCATCAGTAGCTTGCTTTACCTTGTATATCCATCTCGAACCTAACATTGATTTATCAGCTGACCTTGGAACAATTTTCCAAGCACTGTTTATGAAAATGGAGTCATACTTCTCCACCATTGCATCTACCCATGTGGGCTCCTGCACTGCTTCCTGAAAGGAAGATGGCTTAACCATAATACATTTGATCATGAGAGCCATGTATCCAGTGAATCGGTCAGGAGATTATCTCTATCTGTGTTGTGAAGTAGGGACCCCTATATTCTGTGCCACGTCAAGCTTCAGCCTCTCAGCTTCTGTGGTACGCCTTCTGCAAGTTCTGATGTTTGGCTCTATGTGAGTGGAATCCTCCACTCCATGAATCTCCTCCTATAGCTGATCCACATCTAGATACTCATTTTTGGGAACCAAAATTTCCTCCTTCACATGTAATTCTAGCTCCCTCTCAAGCGACAACTTAATGGCTTTCTCCTCATTGAATTTTATATCCCGTCACACCACAGTCATTCGATTGTTTGGAAAAAACACACGATAATTATGGGGTGTTTCCGTGTACCCCACAAATATCCCAACTTCAACAGTCGGCTCTAGCTTCTTCCTAGCATTCTTGGTCACATGCACATAAACAGATGAGCCAAAAATATTGAAGTGAGAAACATCCAGTTTCCTACCAGTAAAAGCTTCTTCAGGTGTACTCATGCCAAGTACTCTATGAGGACAACGGTTTTGCACATAAATCGTAGTGTTGCATGCTTCTACCCACAAATGCATTGTTAGGCCCTGATCATGTAGCATATCTCATGCAACACCTATGATCGTTGTGTTCTTCCTCTTTGCAACCCCATTTTGTTGTGGGTTATGATGTGCTATGAGTATTCTTCAAATAATCCCTTCTTTGCTACAGAATTATTTCAATTCATTCGATATGTATTCTCCACGATTATCGCTCTGTAGAGCCTTCACTTACTTCCCTGACTCTTTCTCAACCAATGCCTTCAACTCACAGAACTTTGAGAATGTTTGACCCTTCTTCTACATGAAGAATATCCAACATTTACGAGAAAATCCAACAAGAAAAATAACATAATACATGTGTTTTGTTGTTGAAACAACTGAAAATGGTCCACACACTTATGTGTGAACTCTCTCTAGGATCACTGAAGCACGGTTCTCCTTTTCATGAAAGGTGTAATTTTCATACTTCCCCATGGTGCAACCCTTGCACTGATATAACTAAGAAAGTATTCCCATTGGAAGTCCAAAGATATTTTCCACATGACTTTCAAAGCTCCATGATGAAGATGGCCTAATCGCCTGTGCCATAATCTGCCCTCATCCGAGCTCACCACTTTTTCTGCCTTGCCCATCATTGTAGTACAACCTTATACCTCCACCTTGTAGAGAATATTAACTTGAATCCATATCCTCTTGGCTTGAACCATTGTTTTATGTCACAAGAAATCTTTTCCATTGCTAAAAATAACGTCATAGCCTCTGTCCTCCAACATCGCGACTGATACGAAGTTTTTATTCAGACCTATATCATGCATAACATCTTTCAGTAGAAATAGTTTACCTGACTCCATCTTAAAGGAAATGGTACCAATGATGGTCACACTGTATCATCCATCGTCGCCTATCTCTACATGCATCTAGAGATCTTTCTCCTTCAAGTCATTAAAAATCTCCTTATCTCCCATCATGTGGAAGGAAGAACCACTATCAATATACCACACAGATCCCAATGCGATTGAAACTAAGCATGCGATAAAATAGAAATCAAGATAAAATTACAAGGCAAGGGCCTCACCAGCTACAGCCCCAACAAACTTCTTGTTCTTCCTTTTCAATGGGCATTTAGTGGTGAGATGCCCATGTTCGTGATAGTGAAAACACTTCACCTTGGACAAATCCAGCTTCTTGCCCTTAGACTCGGATTTTGAATGATATTTCTTGCCTTTCCCTTTCCTTACCTTGACATCCAAAGCACAATCCTCTTCATCATCATGCTTTGATGAAGAGCCATCTCTGGTATTCCTCCTGAACTCCTCCTGCACTGGATCTGACCACAGTCATTCCAAATCCAGCAGCTTTTCCCGTCAATTGATAGAGTCTTGATAACTATGCCAACTCTTAGGAAGGCCTAAGAGAGCCAAGATCACCAAATCATCATCAGCAACCATGATTCCCACACTCCCCAGTTCATCCTGACATTGGAAAAACTTTGTGAGATACTTAGGAATATTGTCGCCCTTCTCCAAGTTTATCGTTCAGTGCCAATTTCCTATGGTTGTTGCTGCATTGGAAAAGATCCGTCAAAGACTTACACATAGCAAACGGAGTGGATTTACCATGAAGGATTGAGACAATATGGTATCACACACCTTCCAACATAATCCTTCTTGTCTTTGTTACTTTCTTTTGCGAGGCATCAAGTAATGCAACATCCATCAAAGTGGGCTTAGGAACATCACTGTCCATGAATTCCTTCAAGCCATTATATTCAAGAACCACCTCCATATTTTCCTTCCATGCAATGTAGTTCGAGTTTCCCTTGAGTGCATAGTCTAGTCGCAAACCATTGAAGGCCATTTCGATTTTTACTCAACTATTGCACCAAGAAATTATTGCAGCAATTTGAATTGTTTCCACCAACAAACTCAGCTACTGCTTCAATATTGAAATCTTCTTTGCTCCGATACCATGTAGAAATTTTAATACAATTATGTACTTCTTGGATTCTCCTAATCTAACGATTATATTCCACTATTAAATACATAATCCTTCTACTAAACTCTTTGCGGAAATATAATCTCCAATTGCAAACACATGAAGAAAGATCATAAAGGGATCTCTAGTTGAATGGTTCATGAGGCACAATACTTCCCGGTAACCCCTCATACTTAAAATTCAAAGAGTAAAGGGATCTCTACTTGAATGGTTCATGAGGCATAATACTTGCTAAGGTTTTGCAAATGGGGTAGCAAGCTAAGTGGGCTTGATTTTGGGGAAAAATCCACAGTTAAGTGTGCTTGAGCCAAAGGAGTTCTGGGATGGGTGACCTCCTAGGAAGTCCTGGTTACTGGGTACAAGCCCCAGAGGTGATGATTGAAGCCATGTGATTCATTTCACTAGTTTCAATCCCACTTCTTCACCCCTGTGAGCATCACTCGATGCAATGAGTGCTAAGTGGACTATTCAAAAATCATGGGAAATTAGTCAGTTCCAACTACTTCTCGTGAAAATTTTCATAGATGAATGACTTACTTAACGCAGTTGAATCCCAAAAAATGATATCTAATACTCTATGCAATGAGTGCTAAGTGGACTATTCAAAACTCATGAGAAATTAGTCAGTTACGACTACTTCTCATGAAAATTGTCATAGATGAATGACATGGTCATAGACGAATGACTTACTTAATGCAGTTGAATCCCAAAAATGATATCTAATATAATGCACTGCGGAAACCCCTCATACGTAGAATAGATTATTATTTGTTGTCCAAATATTATTAAGAGATAATAATAATCAACATGCATTCTATATTTAGACATGCGATCTATAAATAGACTTCATTCATGCATCTAAAAATAGAACCTCATCTATAACTATAATTCACTCAACCATCTATAAATATACTCCTACTATAAATAGAACTTTCTCAAAATTCTAAAAATAGACATACACCTAAAAATATCTCGTGGGCCCCACCTAGTGTAGGTGCTTAATTTTCACTAGGATCATCATCTTTTTGAATGTCAACAACTAGTTGTTATGTTCAATAGTTTCCCTGATATGATATCTCATTCTTCTTCTAATTTTTTGTCATTCTACCTATCTTTTTTGCTTGCAAGGGAAATGGGTTATTTGAATTTATGTAGAATGAGTTATGTTTTGATATATATGTTATATTTTAATAGGAAATGAGTTATTTTTGTTATAGTAGATTGAGTTAAATTTTGGTATACCATTTGGTATATAGGATATTAACTAAACTTATTTTTAAATAATTTTAAAAACCTATTCAGTAAAACAGAAGTTCACACAATTCACTTTATTTCGTCAATATTTTTATTAAACATATCCATCATATGTGCATTTTTATTCATGGTTATCAAAATCAGTTAAGTCGACTATTTAAAATTAAAATAATTTCTTCTAATAGGTGAATTGAATTATATGGTTTAATTCAGTTTACATATTCAATTGCCATCCAATTACTTGACATCGATGTTGTCCTTTTCGCTCACTGAGTTTCATATTTTCCTAGACATTTTATTCTCTTGAAACCTAATATCTTTACTAGGAGACGATATTATTAACAAATGGGCGACATTAATGTTTCTTTTGCTTGTTATTCTGCATTATATTTACTCTTTTTATTTTCCTTTATTTTGCATTAGTTTTACTTTTTTTTCCTTGTTATCTTTTCTTATTGGTTAATGATTACAAGGATTTTTTTTCAGAATAAGTGTAAATTAATTTTAATTCTAGGTTTTTGAGTGTTAAAAGAGATTAAATTTTTTTAAAAATATTTTTTTTTTTAAATGAAAAATTAAAAACAATGTTTGTACCTAAAAATAAATTACCTATGCTAATTTATATATACACACATGCACACCCACACATCATGTATCAACTCCATATTTTATATGGAAGGAATAACATATCTCCTACATTTTGAATGAACACACACACACACACACACACAACTATATATATATATATATATATATATATATATATATATATATATATATATGTAATTTATCTTCAAATATTTTATTTAAAACATATACATTGATATATTTTTACAAATTCATACACTTACACACCTCCTTCCCACTTAATTTTAATACTACACTAACAAACTATAAAATGAACCCCTAGAATAAACAAAAACATAAAATATCTTTTATCATTTTCTAAAATGGTGCTCACCAAATGGAAAAATTGAACACCCTATATCCAACTCCTAGTTGGTTGTTTGGTGAAAATGAACATTAATATAAGTAAATGTATTTATCTAGAAGAATATGAGTGGAAAGAGTAATCTTGAACTTTATGAGAGGAGAGGCTAGGAATGAACTTTAGGCATAAGAGTCAAATTTGATTTAACTACCATTACCAAACTAGATTTTTAATCTGAGGAGTTCAAGTTATTTTTACTCTTAGGAGCTCGAGTAACACTAGAATAGCACAACCACATAAGTAAATGTTGTTGATATATGTCAATTGACCAAATTTTCATACACTAATTCATGTATAAAAGGTGTAATATGTCATCGATCAACGTATATCAACCACATTCACTAATTTGGTTGTGATAATTGATAGTTGATGTGTGTGGGGTGGATTTTTTTACCATGGTTAACCATGGATGAACAGGTTTAATGAGGTTGAACATGGTTGATTAATTTGACCATGGTTTAAGAGGCTTGATGAGTTTGATAATGTTGGAAAATATTGAGCTATGTCAAAAGGGTTAACTGAGGTTGACATAGAGTTGATTGATGTTGACTATGGTCAACCATTAATCTAATAATGCATTAATGTTACATTACTCTAACAATGTTACACTAATTTTTACCATTATTAGATGGTTACATTAATATTGACCATGCTGGAGATTGGTTGGTGTTATACTAATGCAAATATTAATGTTATATTAATGTTACAAAAATGGTTGAAGTGGGTTGATAGGGTTGACCATGGTTGAAAAGGGTCGATCGTTATTGGTTAAGGAGGACAATACTCGACCTCAATTGACCATGATGGATAATGATTGATATGGTTAACTAGGGATTAAGAGGAAAGATTGTGGTTAACTTTTGTTTACCATTGTTGACCAAGGTTGACCATTATTACAAGGTTATAATGATATTACATTAATGTTGACCATGGTTGATGTTACATTAAAATTAATTCTAATGTTATAAAAATGGTTACTTTAATTGTTGAAGTGGGTTAATGAGGTTGACCATGGTTGAAGAGCGTTGACCATTGTTGGTCAAGGTAGACAATGGTTAACCTTAGTTGAACATGATTAATAATGATTAGCACGGTTGACCTCATTTGAACATGATTAAGTTCCATGATTACCATGGTTGACCTCAGATGACTATGAATCATAATGATAACCATGGTTGACCTTATTTGACCAAGGTTGGTAATGCTTACCATGGTTGACCATGGTTGATGAGGTTAGCTTAAAATGAAGTGTGTTGACTATGGACTGGCATGGTTTATAAAGTTTTTCCATGGTCAACCATAAATATAACAATATATTAATGTTACTTTAATCTAAAAATGTTACGTTAATATTTTTAATTGTTACAAAATTACATTAATCTTAAATATGGTTGATGTTACGTTAATTTTAACATTAATATAAAATTAATGTTACAAAAATGGTCTCATTAATGTTGAAGGGAATTAATGAATTTGACCATGCTTGAAGAGGGTTGACCATTGTTGATCAAGGCAACCCACGGTTGATGAATGTATTATGGTCAACCCCATTAACCCATGGTTGATCAAGGATGACCTTGGTTTATTATGGTTGGTTAGTATTTTCAAGGTTGAATAATAATATAGGAAGGATTGTAGTTGACCCTATTTCATTCTGGTTAGTTATCGTTGATTTTGGTTTACCATTGTTGATCCTAGCTAGCCATTTTTAGCCATGGTTGATAATGATTACCGTAGTTGATCAAGGATGACCATGATCAACCATAATAACATGGTTTTAAATATTTTACTATGGTTGACCATTCAGTATGATAGATTATGATTGACAATGGTTTGCCATGGTTGTCCATGTTTGATCATGGCTTATGAACATTGATGATGGTTAACTATGGTTGGGCATGATGGCCATGATTTGCCTATTTTGACAATGGTTGAATACGTTCAACCATAAAGACCTTGGTTTACCATGTTCGAACATTTTAATCATGGGTGGAAATCAAGAGTAGCTAGAGAATTGGTTGTTCTAGGATGACCATAGTTGAAAAAGGTTAGCTATGGTTGATTTTGATTGACTATGGCTTACTAAGGTTATGTTTGGTTGATCTAAAAATCGATTGTCCTCTAAAAATTTCCAAGTTTTGAAATTTTGGGTCTTCAAATGGTTACTTAATTCGTAACTTGTTCAACTGTGAATAGTTAATTTTTAAACGAACTTAAAGATGAAACAAAATCATATGAAATCTAACATGGTAAAAATGAAGAAGAGAACAACCATGTGATAACAGAGTTCACCCCTCCTAGGCTACATCTCTAGGAATTTCTCCAATGGCTAGGTTGCTTTATTTATCTCAGCAACAAAAAGATTGCATTACAAATAGTCGACTCACGGAGTAAAACTCTTTCTAGAGTGGCACATGTTTCTCAGTCACCCCTCCTCATATACGTCTTCAAGCCCTGCTAAAATGTCTAGTTCACTTTATTGACCTCAACAAAAAAAGATTACATTTGAAATCTTTGATTCATAGAGTAAACCTCCTTCTAGAGTGGCACTTATTTCTCCTTCAAAAAAATGTTCTCCTTCAGAGAACTCTTACTCACGAGTTGACTCCCTTTAGCAAAGAAATGATAGTGTAACAATAAAAAGGATTCTCTCAGGGAATATGGCATCATGTCCTCGTAATCATTCTAATATTAAGAAACAAAAAAATAATTTCTCCATAGTGAAGTGTTGAAATGGTATTTTCCCACCACCAAACTAAAAATAGACTAAAAATTTGGCTGCTATAATGAAGAACTAACTGCTACATATGCATATGTAAATATTGAAAACCCATGTCTAGGATTTTTTCATGGTAATAAGGTCTCCATATGGCCTCAAAAATCCAAAAATAGTCTTTGTATAAAACACAAGAAGGACTTGAATCTACAAAATTTTCAACATACAGTGCTCAAATCACAAAAATAATACTTCCATTGAGTTCAAAACACCCAAAAAACCCTGTGTAGTCTCCTATTGTGTTGAAAACGATTGAAAAATGACCAAGTTAGGCATCATGGAACATTTATGTGTTATTTTTCATGCAAGTTGGCAAAACTTACCAAATAGGAACCGAATTCTGCCTTTTGGCAGACTGTTAGAGTGACAAGTTCACTTAGGATCAGTTCTAGTGCATTTTTTCACCTCCTTAATCATGCCAATAAACCCTTAGCATTTATTTTCCAACTCCCCTCTCGGTCATGTGGTGCCATGTGACCATGGTCTTGGCCACGCGCCCGCCCCTTTAGCTCTACACCCTCTCCTTCGATGTTGGTCATATGGTAATCAACAGAACTGGGGGAAGGGACAACCGCCTGCCCCATTTTCCTATGCACCAGGTCATGTGGTAATGAATGAGAGCATTAGTTGGGATAACCACCCACTTCCTCCACCTACGCCTTCATTGTGGTCTCTTGGGTTCTCCATATGGCTAGGGGTTGTTAGCACTACCTTATATGTACTAGACTGAAAACAGACTCAATAAGTTAACTACTAACCACTTTTGGTCAGGGTACTCATCTTTCCTGATGGGAGGTGGCTCCCTCGCTTAAAGAACTAGATATTTGACAATTATAAACCTACAAAGATCAGGTTTATTGTAAATGTTTCAAAATTGTACTGGGGGTAGGTAAATATTTATCTAAAGAGACTATCTATAGTCGAATAACTCTGCACAAATCATGGCTTATTCTCACAAATTATTGATCAATATATCATCTCAGACATTCAGAAATTGTATCATAGGGGAAAATGATAGAGAAAATAGTCATTTAAAATGAAACAACACGAAAAATTCTAATAGTGCACTCATATGAAATAATCATCTTAGAATAAATGAAGCAAAATTATAGGCACCATCATTGCAACTGAAGAAAATTTGTAACAACTAATTTGGAGAAATGTTGAATTGAATTCCAAACAACTACTACTTGTACTTATGATAGATAACTTAGATAGACTTTCAGCGAAGGATAGACAACACTAATCTTTACAGGAGAAAAAAAAAACTACAGGAGAAAAAAAAAATCTGAGATTCCATACCATGAGTATCTTTGCTTAAAATTAATGGACCGACTAAACCATAAGCTCCATGCATTAAGAATTTGGGCCGTAACAAAATTCATAGTAAAAATTATTGCAATGTATTTTCCCAAACCAACCAACCAAACCTTTATTCATTTACTTTTCTTTATTATATACGAATTACATCATAGTGTAATAAGTAGTTTCATACAAAATATGTTTGATCCATGGAGAGGATCAACACGAACCTGGAAAAGTAGAAACAACATAACCTAAAAATAGAAACATCATAGTTGTTTACATCCATTTCAAAAATGAGGAAAGGAAATCCTAAGATACTTGATTTCATCCTACAGAAATAACATATTTAAAACAATGTCTATCTTCGAACCTCATCCATCCTCATTAAAGAAAATAGAAACAACAGAAAATCATAAAAGCTACCAATGAACTGACAGTATTGTGCAGAAACTGGGTAGCACACTGCTAAGTCGTCTTTCCTTTATAGCTAAAACTTGTTCGTTCAAACATGGGCTAAGATGGCATCCACATGTATGAAAAATTGACCTCTAAAATCTATGACAACTGGAAGCTCCAAAACATGTGTGAAACTCTGTAGACAAGGATTGTTCAGTACCTGCGAAGCGCTTGCATAGCACATTGTGTTTTGGGTATATCTCCCAGAACGTAACATATTTTTAGAAACTGAAGGATTTTATTGTAGATTGGATTTTGGTCAATAAAATCCTCTCTCAGTTTCTCCAAATCCTTCCACATATTTTTGTAAAATTCTCCACAAAACAATGGCTCAAAACAAGAAATTTACAAATTGTGAAAATTGATCTTTAAATATGCTTTTATAACTTCTCATATGTGACACCTTTGCAAGAACTAGAATATTTTTTTGTACTTTGATTCATACTTGAGAGAAAAAATTCCTTCTTTTTCCCAAATTTCTCCTCCATGTGGTTGGAAACCGTTTTGTAAAACGATGTCTAAAACATGTTTTTTGTGCATTAGTGGGCAACAAAATAGGGGTTAATGTACATTTCCATTTCCAAAAACTCATTTTTTTTATTTTAGAACCATAGTTTTACCTCCTCTTTGTAATTTTGTGCTACTTCAAATCCATATATCTTGTTTGAGGTGTAGTACTGGTGCTTTCTTTAATGGAACAATAATTTTGATTTTGGGAACCGGTCCTTATTTTGGCATCAAACAAAGCAGCTTCTTTAGAGATGGATTTAAAACCAACATATTGCAAGATATTCAGTGAATTAGCATTATATTTCCCAGAAGAATAAAAAAAATGTTGATTATATCGCTTTTGTTAGGGTATAAATCTGTTGTTTAAGTCCATCTAAATATTTGAAATTCCACTAAAAAAGTTAGAGTATAAGTACTAGGATACTAAACATAATTCAACTATAGTAATAACAGAAAATATGAAATTCTAAACATAATATAATCAATATATACAACACGAAGAGAAGTATATATTTGCATGATGAATATACAATTCAGATTTAAAATAGAAACAGAAATATAGATATGCTGGCATATATAAATTATTTTATATTTATATCCATATTAAGATTCATTCACATGTTTATCAACATGTAATGTAGAAAAGCTATTAAAATACTTAATTACATGTATTAGTATTTTTCTATAAAATCATCTAGTGTAGATGAGGATAAAATAATTCTATCCACCTTCCAAAGATAAATCTATTATACAAAAGTTTGATTACAATTTAATCTGGGTCATCAATCATAATTCAAAATACAAATTAGGAAGATGAATTATGTAGATTGGACAAAATGGTGGAAGAGCCTCCAATTCTCTGATGACCGACTTGAAAGAGGTGAAATTGATTGTCAGGTACTCTGACAGTGGGTTGCAAAGAATGGTATCAGAAAAGGAAATTAAAAGGAAAAATATGAAACAAAGATAGAGATCAAAGTTAGAAATATAAACTAATGAAAACAAAAAGGAAAAATTTAGAAATTGTACAGATAATAATAATACTTGCGAAATTCTCTTCAGGATGGAAGCTATCTTCCTGTATATAAAATAAAAGGAACTGTAAGGACATGAGCATAAAAATAATAGATTACTTATGTGATTGAAATTAATGAAAAATTTGGAATATTTGATACTGACCTGAGTGAAGAGGGTTCTTAAGCGAATCAATATTATACATAGTTGCAGAAGATTATCAGAATATGGAGAAGGGATTTCCAGATTTGTAAATTTATAATCAAATTTTGGATTTCATTTACTCTAAATGAATACAGTAATATGATTTAAAAATATAAATCTGAAATGTAAGTAGTAATAAATTAATTTTAGAATTTGTACTATATTAAAAGAGTTAAAACACTATTATATAGAGTTAAATTGAGTATCAGTAAAACAATTAAAAATTATATATAGTTACATAGTAAAATATTAAATTTTATTAATTCTCTTTTATAAAGAGGAAATATAAGAGTAAATACAGAGTAAGATATAATATTGAAAATCAAAGGGAAATAGTAATCCTAAGAAGGAAATTAAGTAAATGAAGATCTAAACCAAGGATTGAAGTGGGAAATAGAATGTGTAATATACCCTCTTTGTTGTTTTTTTTATTTCTTAGATATATATATAGCAAAATCACTTATGGGTTCCTAGAACTTCCCTTTCTATATATATATTTTTTTTTTCTCAACCCATGTGCATATTAAATATTGTAACAACATTTTATGATTTTACTATCCCCATTTTAACTCACATATATTCCTCACTTGTATTCTTATTCCTTCATTTATATTCTTAAACCTTTGGTATTAATTAAATAAAAGGATACGACATTTAAATTTTATGTCCATACCCTAACACTACATCTATCCTCATGGATACATCGAAATTTATAATTCTATTATACATATCTTCTATTTATGTTAACCCAAAATATTAATTCCAACCCCTATTCCACCAGTTCCATGTGGAAACTTTATGTTTTGGTTTTCCATGTCCAATGCAACCAATTTCATCCGGTTCTAATTCTACATAGAGCCAAATGCTATAATGCTTCTCCCCCTACATTATAACTTTATCCATTTGGACTTTATTTTAACTATTAGTTGTTAATGGGGCTATTCTCATCTTTCAATGCCGGTACAAATCTCTTAAGGTCAACTTGCCATTCATTTTCTTGAGCCACATAAACAAATATATTTTAGTGACCTATACTACAGATCTTATCATCATTTTAAATTCACAACTACATGGGTACGTTTCACATTTAATAGAAAGATATTTTTTTCGTCATATCAATAGAGCATACTAGTGATTTGAGAGAGAACCGATGGATTATTGTCAAGCGTATGGTGGGATTTGAGCTAGGGTTTTAAAA
This sequence comes from Pinus albicaulis, assembly GCA_034641835.2. Classification (NCBI taxonomy): domain Eukaryota; kingdom Viridiplantae; phylum Streptophyta; class Pinopsida; order Pinales; family Pinaceae; genus Pinus; species Pinus albicaulis. The sequence goes on along the minus strand of CM076570.1, from coordinate 322,322,214 downwards.
TTTCGATCTCTATTAAATCTAGCATTTTCACTATACATCAATTCTCTGGTCATTTTCTCTCATGAGGATTTCTCTCTGTTTTCTACCACTGTGTGAGTAAAGTTTAATAAATGATCTGGGAACTTCTTCGGCATTCCACGGCTCTAGCTGCACGTCTTCGCCATTTAAAAACCACTAGTAATCCTCACTATTTAATTTATTCCTACTTACATGTGTTTGGGAGTTTGTAGGTAAGTTTTCCGAGATGTTGATAGAATGGTCTTACGTATCTCCTGTGAAGTATTTTATTTTCTCTCATTACAATTGATAACTTCTTCACTATCTATAAATGTTTGTATACGAGACAAAATTCTCTGCCTATCGATTTCGTTTTCTGAATTTGGGAATTTTGCTGATATTTAAATACAAGCTTGTTTACCCAATGGTTAAAATTGTTATTGATATAATTGGGTTTTATAGTGAAACATATCTTTGCTATTATTTTGTTTTCTCTTACCATTTTAATTTCTTTAAGCTTACATTGGATTTATTTTAAGATTCAACTGTGGATCACAATTCGATTTCTGTATATGTCGGAGGAATTCCTTCAATTTAACCCTTCTATATTTTATTTACTTATGAAATTACTGGCAATTATAAGGGACCTATGGCATTTTATTTCTTTCTCTGTCAGCTCAGCAAATCACATTCTGAAATCTCGTGAGATGTTCTGAGTCGTTCCAACTCATTTTCTCATTAGCAGATTGCTTGTTTGATCCGCTCTAATGCTCGAACAGGTGACTAGGTTAGTCCCAATTCCTCCTATATCATTTTGTGTTTAGATTTAAATTTTTTTGTTTTATTAATCTCTCTTATGCATCATTATTCTAACGTTGGGTTCTCATTTGTTTTTATTATTTTTCTTAGAGTGGGTTCGCTTCGTTCCCCAAGTCTATAAGGTAATAAAATAGTATATTCATTATGAAATTTAGTGTTATACTTTTCCAACATCTCTAACATTTAACTTTCTATTCGTTCTCTTTTGTTGCAGATATCTTTCCCTCGGTCTAAGTTTTCTTCTTACTTATTTTTTCAAGTCTGGCACCGAGTTTGGAATTCTAACCTGTACATATGTTTATCTATATCCAGGTTGGTCAGGCATTTCCTTCCATACTCATAGAGTTTGATGGAAACGCTATGCTTTAATGATTTTTGAAATTAGTAGATGGACTAGGGTTTCTCTACTATTGAGGGTTTCAGATATACATTGTAAATAATGATACTCAATTTATTTTTTTGGAAGATCTTCTAACGGGACTGTTGAACTTATATTTTTTTTCACTGAGATATTTATGAACCCAGCTCCTCAGACTATTTAAAATTTCTGAGTATATGTTTAAACTACAATAATAACCTTCGTCTGATATAAAAGATACAATCACATAAATCTGTGTGCTTATATTTTTGTACAATATTACCGCATTGTTTTGATGTGAAAGTATCATTTTCATTCTTCTGGTATGAGAATAGTATTATGTACTCTTGACTAAAATTGAAGGTTATGTTCATTTTAGCATAAAATCCCGACACATGTTAACATTTATATAGGTTTTCTTTAATATATATCCCTTTGTTTGACTGATGCTTTGTAGTGAAGAATTTATGGATATAATCTGATGTAATTACTTTTCTGTATATATATATATATATATATATATATATTAACCACATTTAATTCAGCAGTTTGTTTAGTTATTGTAGTAAGGAAATATCTATTTCCAGTCAGTAGTTGGATAATATTTCAACCTTGTGATGTAAAGATTTATATTTGTTTAATGCTTCTTTGAACCCCTATTGTCTTTATAATGTTTAAACAAATTTCATTTTTACACTCAGAGTGTAAATTTATAAAATTATATATATATATATATATATACACACAATACTTACTTTTCCATTTATAATATCTGCTATGTGTAATTTTTCCAGTTTAGTACAATACCAATACTATAAAAATATTATCTAACCTTGATGTTTTTATGCTATACAATTTAATATATTTCTTCCTTCATGACAGAACTAAATATCTAAGTAGATTGATGTTTATTATAAATAAAATTGATCCCTGTTCAGCAGGTGACTTAAATTTTTTGCAAATAAGAGTATGCAGATATTATTAAAACCAGAACTAGTAGCATTTTCTTTTCCTATTCACAAAATATAAACTTTTCAGGTGAGACATAAATCTCCATATTTAAAAACATTACAAGTTCAGACATTCTGGCAGATGGGTCTCTCCATGATTCTCCCATAAAACTATATAGATGACCAAAATTCTGTCTAACTAAATATGTTAAATGTATGGGATATTTAACACTTCAACGCAAAATAATTTAATTTCAACTAATTAAAAATAAGAATATGTCTACACATAAGTAGCTCCATAATATATTGAAATAACTTATTCCAATGTGCATACCAGTTTATATGACTAGTCCTCCGAACCGTAGAGTTATATCTCCTTAACTCACCCCTGAGTTGAGATCCTTGCTTCCCTGGATAGACAACCCTTTGTCTGTCGTGGAGCAGTTTATTTAAGCAGTGCTTTCCCAAGCCTATTTCTAATTTCTGTGTCCAGAAATTCTAGGATTCTTTATTCCTGTTTTTGCCTAGGCTTCCCTCAATGAGGTAGTTTAAAGTTGTCTTTTCTGCTTTTCCAGCTTTTATTCTTCTTCCCAATTACTTTCCTCTTCATTGGGGAAATTATATTTTTCTCTCCCAATCTAATTTAGTAATATTCCTTTCAAGGTTTTTCTAAAAGGTTTTTGAAAAGTCTAACCTTATCCATATCCTCATGGATCGAGGTTTAGGATCTCCATCTCAATCTAGTCATATAGCACACATAATTATTCCATTTATATTTATTGATAAATATTTAAATAAATCCACACATTGTTTATCAATTGGGGTCCACTTCCCCTTTGGATTTGTTCAAATGTAAAATTAAAAAGCATAGCAATTTGGGGTGTTACATATTCCCCTTCTAAAAATAAACACCGTCCTCGGTGTTGACAAAATAACTTTAAACAGTTCACTGTGAAAATAGTGATGGGTACTTTTCCATCATTTCAGTTTCCCTTTCCCAAGTAGCTTCTTCAGCAGTAAAGTGCTTCCATTAAACTTTACTCTGGCTACCATTCGATTCTGCAATTCAATTTATTCTCGCTCCAAGATTTGAGGTGGCTCGGGAAGAAATTCTCCTTTTGGTTCCACCTGAATCACATTCCAATCAATAATGTGAGCAGAATCATGTACATATTTTTTCAATAAAGAAACGTGAAACACATCATGAACCTTAATATGCATGGGTAAGGCCAGTTTATAAGCCACTGGTCCCACCCTTTCCAATACCTCAAATAGTCCACAATATCTAGGAGCTAATTTTGCACAACTACCAGTGTGAAAAGTTCTCTTCTTGGGCTTAATCCGCAGATACACATGATCACCCACAATGAACTCTTGGTGTACTCTCTTCTTGTCTGTATAGCTTTTTTTCCGATATTGATCTGTCTTGATATTTTTCTGTATTTGATTGACAATTCTTTCCATTTCCTGTAAAGTGTCTGGCTCAATCACTAATTTATCTTCAGGTTAGCTCCCGCGTAAAGGAGTGTGGAATTTTCTTCCATAGAGTGCTTCAAATGGACTCATTTTTGTGGAAGTTTCATAGCTGTTATTATAGGAAAATTATACTAAATGTATATAGTCTTCCCATTTAGTTGGCCTATCCATCACATACATCCTCAGCATATCTTCTAGAATTTGATTTTTTTTCTCGGTTTGACCATCCGTTTGACGGTGATAGGCAGTACTAAAGTTTAATTTAGTACCCATGCCCCCAAACAAACTCCACCAAAAGGCTGTAGTGAACTTGGTGTCTCTATCAGAAATAATCATTTTAAGGACCCCATGTAACCTTACGATTTCTTTCATGAACACATTTACTACTTGTGTTGTTCCAAAGGTATATTGAACAGGTATGAAATGTGCAGCCTTTGTCAAAGTGTCTACCACTACCATCACCGAGTCATGCTGATATTTGGTTCTTGGTAACCCGGTTATAAAATCCATAGAAATAGTTTCCCATTTCCATTTTGAAATTGGTAAAGGATTTAGCAGTCTAGCTGGATGCTAATGTTTTGACATTCCATGCATCTGGCTAGGTAGCTTGCTACAACCTTTTTCATTCTTGGAAAAAATAACTTCTTTTTCAAAGCTGTGAGTAGTTTCTGATATCCAGGATGTCCAGAATAAGGCTATTTATGATATTCATCTAGAATTTCATTTTTCAAAAAGTCTACATTGGGGATGTACAATCCCTCTTTATAAAAAATCAGTCCTTTCTGATTTTGTGTATACCCTTTCATTTCCATTTTCAACATTTGAATTTGCAATTTTTCATAACTTGGATCTTGATCTGCTACCTTTTTAACTAATCCTTCTAAGTCAAAGTTGGCACTAATCCCAATGTTTCTTATTTTTTGGCAATCATTTCTACTTAGGGAATCAGCAATTTTGTTTTCTTTTCCTTTGATATGTTTTATTTCCATATCAAATTCACTCAAAAAATACAGCCATCTGGCTTGTCTAGCATTCAAATATGTTTTAGTGAAGAAATACTTTAGGCTGATGTGATCTGTTATCAAAATAAATTTCTTCCCTAGAAGATAGTGTTGCCACATCTTGAGAGCATGAATTGCAGCAACTAACTCAAGATCATACACACTGTAATTCTGTTCATGTTTCTTAAGTTTTCTAGATTCATAGGAAATAACAGAATTTTCTTGAAATAATACTCCCCCTAATCCCTCTCCACATGCATCAGTACATACTGCAAACTCCTTATCAGGATCTACAATATTCATAATAGGTGTTGTAGTAAGTTTCAATTTTAGTTGTTCAAAGCTATTCTGACATTTTTCTGTCCATTCAAATTTTGTACCTTTCCTTTGCAATGAAGTTATGGAATAAGCTAAAGCGAAAAATATTTCTACAAACCTTCTGTAGTACCCCACAATCCCCATAAATGATCTTACTGATGATACATCAGTAGGTACAGGCCATTCTCTAATGGACTTTATCTTCTCTGGATCGACAGCCAATCCTTGTTCTGAAATTATATGCCCCAAGTATTGAATTTTATCCTTATAAAATTCACATTTTCTAAACTTGGCATACAACTGATTCTCCTTAACAGTCTGCAACACGATTCTAAGGTGTTCTTTATGCTCTACCTCACTTTTTTACTAGATTAAAATGTCGTCAATAAATACTAGTACAAATTTATCTAAGTATTTATTCAAGACACTATTCATTAATCACATAAAAGTGGCAGGTGCATTTGTCAACTCGAATGGTAGGACTACAAATTCATAGTGTCCATACCAGGTTCGAAATGTTGTTTTACTGATATCTTCCTCTTTAATTCTCAATTGGTGAGAACCTGTCCTTAAATCAACCTTGGAAAACACAGAGGCTCCCCTAACTTGATCAAAGAGGTCATCTATATGGGGTAATGGATACCTGTTTTTAATAGTCAACTTATTTAGTTGATGATAGTCAATACACATTCGAAAGGTACCATCCTTCTTTTTCACAAAAAACATTGGTGCTCCCCAAGGAGATACACTCTGTCTGATGTATCCTTTGTCCAGTAATTCTTGTAATTGCATTTTTAACTCCATTAACTCAGGGTGGCTCATTCGGGGAGGGTCTCTAGAAACTAGAGTTTCCCCAGGCACTAAATCAATTGTAAAATCGATTTCTCTCTTGGGGAAAGATGAGGAATCTCATCTAGAAACACTTCTTTAAATTCTCTTATCACTGGAAAAGTTTCTAATAAGTTTTTCTCTGACTGTTGTCCTACTTCTTCAACATGTACCAAATACACTTGATATCCTTTTCTAGTAGTTCTTTTTAATTGAAGGGCTGAGATCTGCCTCACAGAGATGGGTTTCGGTTTCCCTTTTAATATGACTGGTTTTCCTTCTATATCAATGAAGTGTAAAGTTTTCTCTAAACAATTCATCATGGTTTTCTGTTTTTCTAACCAATCCATTCCTATCAGTACATCATATGAACCCAATGGCAGAATATTTAAATCTACCTCTGTGTGGTAATCATTAAACTTCATGGCCATTTGAGGTAATTTATGAGTTATCTTTCATTTGGTACCAATGGCTAACTAGACCAACCAAGACTGTTGAAACGTCTCTATTTTTAATTTACATTTTTCTACTACTTGCGGACTAATATAGCTCAAAGATGCACCCGGATCTATTAAAACTATAACAGATTGGTCTACGATCATACCTTCCATCTCGACCATAGTAGACTGATGTTCTTCTTGTCGTTTTTCTAAGGCTGCATTGATGGTGGGAATGTTCCTTGCTATGTCATTTATTGTAGTGGCCTCTCGTAATACTTGCACTGTCTGAATATTTCGATGTGGACAGTCCCTCAACAAATGATGTTCTCCACAAAACCAACACTTTAAAGGATCTCACATTTTAACAGTTCCTTCCTTCTTATTATTCCCGTCTATTGGTTTTGAACCAGTTTGAGATTGAGCAGTTTGATTTTCACTTATTCTGCTAAATTTCTTTCGCTGATGGTTCCTACCACAGTTCTTCAAATAAGCTGGTTTATGTTTCTTTCCCTTGAATTCACCTTTGTTTGTCCATCTCTTTTCTTGCTCAATTTTACCCCTAAACTTCGGATAGCATAATCTAGATTTTCTCACAACTTCGTCCATTATTTTTGGATTATCTAACTCTATTCTCTCCTTATACACTGTAGGTAAACAGTTCAGAAATATTCGTACCTTTTCCTTTTATTCTTGGGTATAGGGAACATATCATAACAAATTTGTGAACTTGGTGACAAAATCATCTATGGTGAGTTGTCCCAATCTGAGTTTATGAAACTCTTTTACTTTGTCATCATAGTAGCATTCGTTCAAATATCGATTTTTGAACTTGAATTGAAAATCTTCCCAAATCACTATTTTTTCATCAATGGCATGAACCATTTTTGTTTCCTCCCACCACAAGGTAGCCTTACCTTGCAATTGGTAGATAGAAAATCTGGCTCCTAAATTACTTTCATATTCGTATACCTGAAATTACTTTATCATATTCAGCAGCCATGCCTCCGCATCTTCCTCCTTCTCTCCATCATAGGAGGGAGGTTTTATTTTCCAGAATTCACCCTATAATTCCTTCTTCTTTCTAGACTGTTGTCTAGTGGCGTCATCTTCCTCAGACTCATCTGAGGACTTGACTCTTCCTTTTCTCTTTCTTCCGGAACCTTCACCTTCCTGGCTGTTCTGTGAAGTCAGTTCTCTGATGATTTTTTCTTGCTCGTCATTGGCCAAAGATAGCCTGTCGTTGTGGCTCTTAAGCTGTGCCATTTCTCATTGCATTCTATTAAACATAGCCATCAACGGAGCATTTGGATCTGACGTTTTTTCTCCACCGCCCAAATATACATACAGCTCGTCCCCTTTAGTCATGGTTCACAGCTGTACTTTTCAACACTGTTCACTGTTCAAGATAACAACATTTAGTAAAAATTTAAAATGGTTTTTTTTTTTTTTTTATAGCAGCATATCGTTTCGGCGTGAGCACATAAATTTCCCTGTATTTTTCCAAAAGATTTGATACCATTTGTAATGTACCATCTTTGTTTTTTTTTTTAATTTTCTTAGATATATATAAATAAAAATCACTTATGGGTTCCTAGAACTTCCCTTTCTATATTTTTTTTCTCAACCCATGTGCGTATTAAATATTGTAACAACATTTTATGATTTTACTGTCCCCATTTTAACTCACATATATTCCTCAATTGTATTCTTATTCCTTCATTTATATTCTTAAACCTTTGGTATTAATTGAATTAAAGGATACGACATTTAAACTTTATGTCCATACCCTAACACTACACCTATCCTCATGGATACATCGAAATTTATAATTCTATTACACATATCTTCTATGGCTATTAACCCAAAATATTAATTCCAACCCCTATTCCACCAGTTCCATGTGGAAACTTTACGTTTTGGTTTGCCATGTCCAGTGCAACCAATTTCATCTGGTTCTAATTCTACATAGAGCCAAACGCTATAATGTTTCTCCCCCTATGTTATAACTTTATCCCTTTGGACATTATGTCAACTATCAGTTGTTAATGGGGCTATTCTCATCTTTCAATGATGGTACAAATTTATTAAAGTTGACTTGCCATTCATTTTCTCGATCCACATAAACAAATATATTTTAGTGACCTATACTACGGATCTGATCATCATTTTAAATTCACAACTACACGGGTACGTTTCACATTTAATAGCAAGAGATTTTTTTCATCATATCAATGGAGCATACTCTTGATCTGAGGGAGAACCGATGGATTATTTTCAAGTGTAAGGTGCGATTTGAGCTAGGGTTTTAAAATTTCGATCTCTATTAAATCTAGCATTTTCACTATAGATCAATTCTTTGGTCATTTTCTCTCATCAATATTTCTCTCTATTTTCTACCACTGTGTGCGTAAAGTTTAATAAACGATCTGGGAACTTCTTCAGCATTCTACAGCTCCAGCTGCACGTCTCCGTCATTTAAAAACCACTGGTAATCCTCACTATTTACTTTATTCCTACTTACATTTGTTTGGGAGTTTGTATGTAAGTTTGTTGGGATTTTGATAGTATGGTCTTATGTATCTCCTGTGAAGTCTTTTATTTTCTCTCATTACAATTGATAACTTCTTCACTATTTGTAAATTTTTGTATACGAGATGAAATTCTTTGCCTATTTATTTCATTTTCTCAGTTTGGGAATTTTGCTGATATTTAAATACAAGCATGTTTACCCAATGGTTAAAATTGTTATTGATATAATTAGGTTTTATAGTGAGATGTCTGTTTTCTATTATTTTGTTTTCTCTTACCATTTTAATTTCTCTAAGCTTACATCAGCTTTAGTTTAAGATTTGACTTTAGCTCACAGTTCGATTTCTGTATACGTCAGAGGAATTCCTTCAATTTAACCCTTATATATTTTATTTACTTCCAAATTGCTCTCTTAATCGTGGTGTTAATGAAATTACTAGAAATTATAAGGGACCCATGGCATTTTATTTCATTCTCTGCCAGCTCAGCAAATCGCATTCTGAAATCTCGTGAGATGTTCTGAGTCATTCCAACTCAGTTTCTCATGAGCAGATTGCTTGTTCGATCCACTCTAATGCTCAAACCGGTGACTAGGTTCATCCCAATTCCTCCTATATCATTTTGTGTTTAGATTTAAAAAAAAAAATTGTTAATCACTCTTCTGCATCATTATTCTAACATTCGGTTCTCATTTGTTTTTATTATTTTTCTTACAGTGGGTTCTCTTCGTTTCCCAAGTCTGTAAGGTAATAAAATAGTATATTCATTGTGAAATTTATTATTATACTTTTCCAACATCTCTGATAGTTAACTTTCTATTCATTCTCTTTTGTTGCAGGTATCTTTCCCTCCGTCTAGGTTTTCTTCTTAATTATTTTTCCAAGTCTGGCATCGAGTTCGGTATTCTAACCTATACATATGTTTATCTATATCCAGGTTGGTTAGGAATTTCCTTCCATACTCACAGACTTTGATGGAAACACTATGATTTAATGATTTTCGAAATTAGTAGATGGACTAAGGTTTCTCTACTATTGAGGGTTTCGGATATACATTGTAAATAATGATACTCAATTTATATTTTTGGAAGATCTTCTGACGAGACTGTTGAACTTATATTTTTTTTCAGTAAGATATTTATGAACCCAACTCCTCAGACTATTTAAAATTTCTAAGTATATGTTTAAACTACGATAATAACCTTCGTTATAACAGATACAATCACATAAATTTGTGTGATTATATTTTTGTGCAATATTACCTCATTGTTTTGATGTGAAAGTATCATTTTCATTTTTCTAGTATGCGAATAGTATTATGTAATCTTGACTAAAATCGAAGGTTCTGTTCATTTTAGCATAAAATGTCGACACATGTTAACATTTATATAAGTTTTCTTTAATATATATCCTTTCGTTTTGGTTGATGCTTTGTAGTGAAGTATTTACGGATATAATATGATGTAATTAATTTTCTATATGTTGCTCCTATATATTTACAGAATGAAAAATCTCATATATATATATATATATATATATATATATATATATATATATATATATATATATATATATATATATATATATATATATATATATATATATATATATATATATATATATATATATATCAGTTAATAGTACTGGCATGTTTTATCCAGCATACAGGGATACTTTCTACAATACTTACTTTTCCATTCATAATATCTACTATGTTTAATTTTTCCAGTTCGGTACAATAGAAATACTATAAAAATATTATCTAACCTTGATGCTTTTATGCTATACAATTTAACATATTTCTTCCTTCATGACAGAACTAAAACTCTAAGTAGATTGATGTTTATTATAAATAGAATTGATCCCTGTTCAGCAGGTGACTTAAACTTTTTGCATATAAGAGTATGTAGATATTATTAAAATTAGAACTACTAGAATTTTCTTTTCCTATTCAAAAAATTTAAACATTTCAGGCGAGACATAAATCTCCAGATTTAAACCCATTACAGGTTTAGACATTTTGGCATATGTGTCTCTGCATGATTCTTCCATACAACTATATAGATGACCGAAATTTTGTCTAACTAAATTCGTTAAATGTATGGGATATTTAACACTACAACACAGAATAATTTAATTTCAACTAATTAAAAATAAGAATATGTCTACACATAAGTAGCTCCATAATATTTTGAAATAACTTATTCCAATGTGCATACTATTTTATATGACTAGTCCTCCCAACCGTAGAGTTCTATCTCCTTAACTCACCCCCGAGATGAGATCCTTACTTCCCTGGATAGACAAGCCTTTGTCTGTCCCGGAGCAGTTTATTTAAGCAGTGATTTCCAAAGCCTGTTTCTAATTTATGCGTCTAGAAATTCCAGGATGCTTTATTCCTGTTTTTTCCAGGCTTCCCTCAATGAGGTACTTTAAAGCTGTCTTTTCCATTTTTCCAGCTTTTATTCCTCTTCCCAATTACTTTCCTCTTCATTGGGGAAATTAGATTTTTCTCTCACAATAAAATTTAGTAATATTCCTTTCAAGGTTTTTCTGAAAGGTTTTGGGAAAGTCTAACCTTATCCATATCCTCATGGATCAAGGTTTAGGATATCCATCTCAATCTAGTCATATTGCAAACATAATTATTCCATTTATATTTATTGATAAATATTTAAATAAATCCACACACTGTTTCTCCATTGGGGTCTACTTGCCCTTTGGATCTTTTCAAATGTAAAATTGAAAAGCATAGCAGTTTGGGGTGTTACAGAATTGAATTTAATAGAATTACATACTCATAAACTAAGACAAATCCATATGAATTGAAGTCGTAAATAATTCTATTACAGAGACTTCAAATTGGGTAACTCTATCAAAACATAAACAGTTCAGAAATCAAAGAAATAAATCCAAAAATCATGCGAAACAACTCCACACATATACTATGTATTATGAAAACATAATTTTGAAATCAAAGGATGAGTTCAATAATATGACTAAAACCATTTATCACTGTAGAGAGAAATTTATTCTCTAGGGGAAAATGCAAGAAAAATTATTCTCAATGCGACATTAATCTTACTATCATATAAACCAAAAATCGAAGATATATGTACAAAGAAAACTGATAAAAGTTTGACATAAAAACTTATATGACAGAGTGATATGATTTTAATTACAGTGAAAAAAATATTTATGATTGTATCGTATATCATTTTAACAGAGATGTAGAAAAATTGGGGCATCGTAGAGCATGAAAGTATGGCTACGAAAGTGTAAAAGAAACTATGGGAAAAAATCCAGAAGTCCCAATTGGGGAAAATTCCAATGTCAAAATTAAAATGAAAACACATATATAATTCAACGATAAAGTCATTGTAATCATTATAATAAACATAAAAAGATGAATTGCTCAATGAATAAGAATTCCTCCATTAATAACAAACTGAGGTATGAAAAGAAAACAATGGTAATGGACAGAACTAAGGAAAGTAGAAAATCTCGAAGAGAAATTACAAACCCTCATATTATTCAAAGAATGACACTATAATACGTTTGCTGGATAACAACGAACCATAAAAATTGGGGGAATTCATAAATTTTGAAACCATCCAAAAAAATATGAACCCAGAAATAAATCTAAGGGTTTTGAAATTTATAGAACAATGATAATAGATAAACACGTATGAAACTAAAATATTTTCTTACCTCATCATTTGGTCATGATGGTATAAGATGAATATGAAGAGGATTGAGGATTTTTTTATACAAAATGTGACTCTATACAATTACCAGGAATCAATAATTAGAATGGAAACGGAAATGAAATATTAACTAGAGAAACCATAACCAAAACAAATACGTAAACTTCCATAAAAATAGAGAAATGATAAATGGACGTTCCTCACTGAAAACAAGAAATTTAAAATGCTCGTTGGAGAGAAGAGTTTTGAATACGACCTTCCACCGAGTTTATACAATACGAGAGTAAAAATAGAGAAGCTATAACAATAATAATCTTATCATTTTCATAGAAATTCATGGTAAAAACACTACAGAAGTGTTTTTTTGCACTTTGATCTCTCAAGCGAAAAACTAGCCAAATGAAAAATAAACGAATTGTGAAACCCTACCTAAGTCATTCAACGCATGAAGAAATCCTAGTAAATCACAAACATTCATAATCAACCTATAGGTGTCCTCGCAAGGACCGAAGCCATGTGATGGGTAGGAATTAACGTACTAAAAATTAATTGTTCATAAAATTAAAACGATAAGGTGTAGAGGGTGAGTAAATAGAGTATGAGTACAATCCCATCACTCATAAATTGGAGTTATCAATGTTCTACAATCAAATTCAATACAAGTATTAAACTATGATAACTCTAATTGAGGAATTTGAAGGAATTTCAGAGTATACCATATGATTAATAAATATATGTGATGGGAACCTATATTAAAATGCAGTGAATAATTTGAGATATATACCTCAAACCTATCATTTGGTTATATGTGTTGTTGGGGTAGGATATATATTAGATGATAAATCATATTGAGAACTATGACAGGATGAAAATAGATATTAAAATATACAAATTTATGGAGTGTGTACATTACGTGAAATATATGTGTCTAACATTTCATTGGAAAATATATATATAGTTTGGAAAATTGAATTAACATTGAGTAGTGTGTATATATATATATATATATATATATATATATATAGTCTCATGCCACCAACGAATAAAACAACAATAAGGTAGGAACCTATATGTTGTGAAATTTATATTTCATTGAATTATAATTGGGAATATATGTACATTGTTTGGGGTGGTTCATGTGACAAAATTTATAAGCTTGTTTAGGTCACCAAGGAAGGGTAGGTTGAATTACTTATTCAAATACTAGTGTAAAAGTTATAATGAATAAATTATAACTTGAATATAAAAGGTTTAAATCTGTTATCAGGTTATAAAAATGGTAATTTATAAATTTTTGAAAGGGAATAAAAGTAAGGAGTGGCAATTAAGATAAAATACGTATGATAAATATGCATAAGAATGCAAAAAAAAAAATTCCCTTTAGTGTAAACTAAGTGGGACTGTAATAGAATTTATTAATGAGATTGTTAAATAAACCAACCTAAGAAAGGTTTTGAGTGAAGATAGAAGTTAAGGCTCGGAAAATAATAAAATCAAGGCAGTATTTGAATTGAACTATCATTTTTGAAGTAAATCAATGATAAATATGTCGAAATAGAACACTAATTATGACCAAAATTAGTATAATTTTTTTTCTTTTTTTTGGGGGAATGGGAGTTGTTACAATTCTTTTCATCCTCAACTCTATCTTGGCTTATATTTTCCTGGCTTATAATTTGTTCCTTATCTTTATTCACACAAAACACTCATTACAAGAAATTCTTAAGAGCCCTACTTATTTTATCCAAAAAGGGATTCTCTTAATTAGATTATTCTACATAATTTTCATATGTATTTTAACCTATTTCCAATTCCTTTTTTATTTTTATTACCCTTCATAATATAATAACTTACCCTAGTTATAACCTTGAAATAGAATTATATAGTATTATATTCAAGTTATGATTTACCACTTATAACTTTCTAACTACTATATTTATTAGTTAAATCATGGTAAACAACCTACCATTTCTTCATTTGTAGCATAAAACATTATAGAGGTTATCACATGAATCATACAAAGTATGTACATACATTAAATACAAATATAACTCATTGTAATGTCCCTACCATGTATAATTCAACATATTATTAACTATTGAAATCCCTTCATATTACTCCAATCACTTTATCATATCTTAATAGTTATGTTTAATTCATTTGTATAACATTGCAGTTTGATTTATGAACAATGAGATTTTACCTACACCATATTAAATCTCCTTCTATAATCTTATCCTTTCATTTAATAAGCCATTAAATGAATATATGTTGTCACCTGGATATCACATGGCCTTGGTAATTTTAACGGACACATGTAGGACAGATATTGTCTTTCAGGAACGATTGAGATTAATCCATAACCCTAGGTCATTGAATGTCATGCATTTTTAGGTCCCTATATTACTAGTATAGTCCCTTATTGTTGTTAGTGTAACCCCTTATTTTTATTGTTGTACCCATGTAACCCCCATATTGGTATTATTGTGCCGTTAAATTATTATTGTTTGGTCAACTAGGATTACATTATGGCCCCACTAGGATTACATTGTGGCCCCATGGACTCCTATATATAGAAAGGAGGTTTTGTCATTTGTATCATCCAAGAATTATTCATATATGTAATGTATTGGAGGTTTCCCCCTCAAAGTGGCTGATTTCTAAGGCATTTATCTCTCTTTTCTTCTATTTTTGGTGCTGTTTTCACAACATTTGGTATCAGAGCTTTGGATTCTATGGTTTCACTACTCCAAACAGGTCATCATGGAATTTTAGCTATAATTTTTTTTCTACAATGGTTCAGAAGTGAAATTTTTTAGAGCACGAAGCTGAAATCGTTTGGGCCATCATCACAAAATTTTAGTGCTTGGTTCACAATATTTTCAGAGATATGGTTTGTGGAAGGTAGGATTTTTTCAGGATCCCAGATTTCATCTCAAAGAGGTGATCTTGGGAAAATCTTCATAACTCTCTCTGTAAGCATCGGATTGGAATGTTGTAAAGAGTGAATGCAAGTACACGGACTGTAGTTTTTTTCTATAAATTTCAGAGCTGAAGGAGGAAATATGACACGTGGAAAGTCATACAAGTTTTCTCTACTGAACCAGTCCATAATTAGGTCATTGTGGGAGATTGGACATAAATTTTCCTGGAAGAATCCAAATCAGGTGAGACCTGTGGCATTTAAACAAGATTCAAAGGGATACCTCAAGGCCAAAATTTATATATTGAAGATCCAAAATCATAGAGATAATTCAGTTTCAATATCGATCTCCTCAAAAGCAAGAAAAAGGTGTATATTTGTTTCCGAATTGCATAAGTCTTGTATAAAAAATAATTTTGAAGTGATTCCAAGGGCCTATTGAGCATATATTTCAGTATTGGGTTATGAAATGCCTCCTAAAAATAATTCAATGCCCATTAAGCCCTCAAAGTACTCTATTATGACTCATGAAGATAAAGAATTGAAACATTATCTATCAAAATTACAAGAGAAAGTGAACCAAATTTCGCTCTCGCAAAGAGCAGCAAAAAATGAAATAGAAGTTTTGAAGAAAGGCATGGAAGTGAAGATGGATGGTTTGAATAATAATATGGATGGTTTGAAGAAATGCGTGGAAGTTAAGATGGATGGAGTGAAAGCTAAGATGGAGGAAATGGAAGAAAAAATGAAAGACAACATGGAAAACATGAAGAATTATCTAAAAGCAGACATGGAAGGTTTGACAAATTTGATACAAGAAATGATTCCTAATGGTGAAAATATAGTAGAGGAAAATCATTATGAGAACAAAATAAATGTTAATCGTGATTTCATAAACTCTAATGTTGGATTGAAGAACTGCCATATTCCAAAGATGGTTATGAGGAAGTTTGATGGCAATGATCCTGTAACATGGATACTACAGATGGAGCAATATTTTGATCTCAATAATGTGCAAAACACAAAAAAGGTACACATTGCAGCTTTACATTTAGAACAAAATACATTTGTATGGTATCGATGGCTTTGCTCCCGTAAAAAAATTGTCACTTGGTCAATTTTTTCAGAGGAAATGATAGCACATTATGATGATACAAAGAGAAACACCTTCTTTAGCCAATTGATAAATCTCAAACAAATGGGTTCAGTGTTGGAGCACATTGAGGACTTCCAAAAATTGAATATAATGGTAACTGATATTCTAGAGTTACACAGGATTGATGTATTCATAGGGACTTTAAAGTGTAACATCCAACATGAAGTTCGCATTTGGGAACCTGATTCATTGGAAAAGGTATTCAGGTTGGCAAGAAAAATTGAATGTAAAATTATGGCGACAAGGAAGCATACAACTCACATCTATAAATATGGAAGTATTGCTACTCCTAGACTTCCACAACCTACAAGGTCAATACCACAACAATTGGAAGAAAAAAGAGCAAACAGGCTTTGCTACAGTTGTGATAGCAAATACACTAAAGGTCATAAGTGCACTGAAAAGAAATTATTTTACATAGATTATGAAGATGAGGAAGAAAATGAATAAGAAACTTCAAAAGTAGAGGATATACACTAGGAAGAAACCTTAGAAGAAGAAGAAATGAGTCTAACCATATCATGTAATGCATTGGAAGGAATTACCACTCCTCAAACTCTCAAGATACAAGGACATATCAAGAAGAAAAAAATAATAGTGTTGATTGATTCGGGCAGTACCCATACTTTTATTCATTGTAAGGTAGCCAAGGAATTGAATTGTTACATATACCTAGCACCAGAATGCCAAGTGATGGTTGCAAATGGAGGAACTATAAATTTCTCTGGAAAATGCCATAATATCAAGCTAGCTATGGGGGAATATGTATTGAATAGTCCAATGCTTTCCATCCCAATGGGAGGTGTTGATGTTGTACTAGGAGTACAATTGCTACAATCTTTGGGGACGGTAGCTTTTAATTTTCAAGAACTTTTCTTGAATTTTTTTTCAGAAGGAAGGGAAATCAAAATAACAACAGGGTGTAATTGCACAATTATGCTCACTAGAAGTTCCAACATCAAAATCATCTATTTCTCCAGATCTGCAAAAATTCTTGGAAAATCATTCCAAGGTGTTTGATACTCCCAAAGGACTCCCACCTATTTGTGATCATGATCATACTATTCATTTGATTCCAGGAAGTGTTCCTCCAAACATCAGGCCTTACAGATATCCTTATGTCCAAAACAGCGAAATTGAACATATGATTGCAGAAATGTTAGAGGGTGGTATAATTCAACCTAGTCAAAGTTCTTTGTCTTCTCCAGTAGTATTGGTTCACAAGAAATATGGATCATGGCCCATGTGTCTGGATTATAGGGAGCTCAATAAACTCACTACTAAAGATAAATTTCCCATTCCTATGATTGATGAATTATTGGATGAATTACAAGGAGCAATTTATTTTACCAAGTTGGATCTTCGTTCAAGATATCATCAAATTAGAATGAAGACTGAAGATATTCCAAAAACAACATTTCGAACTAATGAGGGTCATTATGAATTTTTTCTCATGCCTTTTGGCCTTACCAATGCACCTTCTACATTTCAAGGGTTGATGAATTCCATTTTCAAACCCTTCCTTAGAAAATTTGTGCTAGTATATTTTTATTATATGCTAATCTACAGTAGGTCTTGGAAGGATCATGTTCTACAAGTTGACAGGGTGCTCAAAATATTGGAGAAGAAACAATTATATGCAAACAAATCCAATTGTTTCTTTGGAGTAAAAGATGTGAAATATCTGGGTCATATTGTATCTCACGAGGGTGTTAAGGTAGACCCTAACAAAATTAAAGCCATTAAGGAATGGAAAGTCCCCACAACCATAAAGCAGCTGCGTGGATTTCTCAGGTTAACAAGGTATTATCGCAAGTTTGTTAAGAATTATGGGACAATAGCAGCACCTCTAACAACATTATTGAAGAAATATGCATTTTCATGGACTCCTGAAGCAACTAAGGCCTTTGAACATCTTAAAGAGGCAATGTCCCTAGCACGAGTCTTAGCTACGCTATACTTCACAAAAACCTTTATTGTGTAATGTGATGCCTCATGAAATGGAATTGGTATTGTTTTAATGCAAGAAGGAAGACCCATTGCTTTTGAAGGTCATTTAATCAAAGGAAAGTATTTACAAAAGGCTATTTATGAGAAGGAAATGTTGGCAATACTACATGCACTAAAGAAATGGATACCTTACCTAATGGGAAGACACTTCAAGGTAAAAAATTATCATGATAGTCTTAAACACTTTTTGGAACAAAAAATATCTTCAGAAGAGCAGTAAAAATGGGTCACGAAGATGTTGGGTTATGACTTTGAAATTGTCTACAAAAAAGGGAAGCTAAATGTTGTTGCAGATGCACTCTGAAGAAAGGATGAAGAGGTGGAAGAATTTCTTTGTGCCATTTCAATTATCCAACGAGATTGGATAACCGAAGCAAGGGATGAATGGAAGAAGGACGAAGAAGTGTGGAATCTCATTCAAAAGTTGCAACAAGATCCTAGTACATATGATACATTTATTTGGAAAAATGATTCCTTATGGTACAAAGACCGCTTATATATTTGCGAGAATTCCAAACTAAAATAAAAGATTCTTTTGGAATTTGAAATTCTCCTTTAGGAGGACACTCGGGATTTTTAAAAACTTACCACAGGGTGAAGAAAGATTTTTTTGGGATGATATTAAATCTGATATTCAAAATTTTGTGGCAGAATATTTGGTTAGCTAGCAAAATAATGTTGAGACAATTAGGACCCCGGGTATTCTACAACCTTTATCCATTCCAAGTCAACGTTGGGAGGAAATTTCAATGGATTTTATCACAGGTTTACCTAAGTCTGAAGGAATGAGTGTCATCATGGTGGTAATTGATAGAATTACAAAGTATGCACACTTTTTTGTATTATCTCATCCATTTAAAGCAAGTACAATTTCTACTGCATTTATGGAAACAATTCAAAAGCTACATGGAAACCCGAAGATTATTGTAAGTGATAGAGATCCCATTTTTACAGGAAATTTTTGGACGAAATTATTTTCTTGTCTGGGTACTCAACTATCTCATAGCTCATCTTATCATCCTCAATCTGATCGTAAAACAGAGATAGTGAACAAATGTTTGGAAGGATATATTCGTTGTTTTTTATTTGATAAGCAAGCAAAATCGGTCAAGTGGTTACCTCTGGCTGAATGGTGGTATAACACTTCCTTCCATACTGTAGCAAAATTGACCCCATTTATGGAATTTTATGGATATCATCCAAAATCCATCACATATTCATTAAGGGAAAATGCTAGGGTTCAAGCAGTGGAGGATCACATCGAGCATCAACAAGAAGTTCTCCAACTCCTAAAATATAACCTAAATTTGGCACAAAATCGAATGAAACAACAAGAAGATCAAAATCACAGTGAGAGAAGTTTTGATGTGGGAGAATAGGTATTTTTACAGCTGCAACCATACAAATAAATGTCCCTCAAACAAGCTCAGAAGGATAGTAAACTATCGCCAAAGGACTATAGTCCTTACAAGGTTTTGCAAAATATTGGTACTATGACATACAAATTGGAGCTTCCTGCTTCTTCACGAGTGCATCCAGTTTTCCATTTTTCATGATTAAAAAATGTTATTGGGGACAAAGTTCCAGTTCAAACAATATTTCCAAAACTTGATGAGGAAGGAAAAACCATATTGGAACTAGAAGTAGTCACAGAAACAAGAACTCGACAACTACGATATCGATCAATATCAGAGTATCTCATCAAATGGAAGAACTTACCCACTGAAGATTCTACATGGGAGGATGAGAATTTTATACAAAAGCACTCATAGCTACTCAAGCATTTAGGAAAACACCTTTTTGAAGGAGAGGAGCATGTTAGGTCTCTATATTACTAGTATGGTCCCTTATTTTTGTTAGTGTAACCCCTTTATTGTTATTGTTGTACCCGTGTAGCCCCCATATTGTTATTATTGTGCCCTTAAATTATTATTGTTAGGTCAGATAGGATTACATTGTGGCCTCATTAGGATTACATTGTGGCCCCATGGACTCCTATATATAGAAAAGAGGTTTTGTCATTTGTATCTTCCAAGAATTGTTCATTTATGTAATGTATTGGAGGTTGCCCCCTCAAAGTGGCTAATTTCTAAGGCATTGATCTCTCTTTTCTTCTATTTTTGGAGTTGGGTTCACAACATGCATTTTGGTTTTTCATCATTTCATTTTTTTATCCATTTTGGTCGAGGTTACACTTTGGAGGTCTGTAAATAGAGATAGCATTTCTTCTACATTTTTTGTAATGAATTGCTATGAAATTGGAGGGTGTCTTTCTGTAACTCGGATTTCTCTTATAGCTTCAGACTATAACTGAGATTCAACATTCAAGTAAACAATTTCTCTTTTTAACAATTGTTTTTCTCGTATTACTGACAAGTAATTTATTTTTCATACCTTATGTTCCTCATTTCACTATTTTAGTTGTAGTTTACCGCATGTATTTTGGCTATAATTTGATTGCTATTCACCTTGGTTTTGACAGGGTCTATTCGGGTTTGGAATCCTTCTTGATTCCTTCTATCTCCAATGTAAAATTTTAGCTAGCGTAGATGGGTAAGACATTTACCCTATCTAAAATTTTCAATGGTTTTTCCGTTATACTTTTTCCAGAATTTCGAAACCCTAAGGTTGTATTTCTGGGTTCTAGTTTTCTTGGATAATTTTGTATTCCATAAATTACAAAATTCATATATTTCCATTCTATATTATAAACTTACTATTTCGAATTTATCTTGAGGTAATTTTTATTTACATATGAGGTTTTAAATTCTTCTTTGAGGGTTTCTACTTCCATTAGTTTTTCCATTCGATGTGTTTTCTTGTCATGCTTCTGTTTCACATCAATTGGAGAATTTATCATTTTTACATTTATGAATTTTTGTTTTTCATTAATTGGAATGATTAGATCCATTTTCTGAGTTTGGACCTGTGTATTCTCATTTTCCTTAGATTCTAATCACAGTGAATTTCCATTCCTTTAAGATACATATTCATTTCCTTACGGAAATGGAATTTCCCCAAATTTGGATTCTGGGTTTTTCACAAAACTTTTGTTATGGTTCCGTGGAAATGTTTTAGTCGTCCACGATGCTCAAATTTTTTGATTTCTCTACTTTAGTTACATAAGAGAGAACCATATGAATTTTCTGCACTGTAGATGTGAATTGTATCCCTCTGTTATCTATAATTTTGTTACGAACTTTATCGGTTTCATTTTATCTAGATATATTCGACTTTAGTTCACATGACATCATAGTTCCTTCTGGTATCGATAAACTCTCTCATTCTGCTTTGTCGGATTGATACCTTACGCTCTTCATCATGGGTAAGTTGTTCTACTCTTATTTCTCATTCCATTGAACTCAACAAGTTATTACGCAATTTTTCTTCATTACACATAGTGTAGTTTAAAATTAATTTAGCATCTTTATAGGATTTACCTCCAAGAATTATGAATAATTTAATTTGGATGGAGGTATCCAAATAGAATTTCTGAGAAACATAATTATTACTTTCAATGAAATTTCATGTCATAGACTACGTAATCACATTACTTATTGTTCGACTTCCTGACTTTGAATCTTAATTGGAATTTTCATCATTGAAATTCTTTGTTTGTTACAATTTTAAAAGTTCACTTCATATGCTACCTAATTTTACCTTTTCTAGTAAATTTTAAATGTTATATTTAACATTCCTTTTGTTTATTCCACCTTGTATCTACTCGCCTATTCCCTCTGTGTAAAAGAGGAATGACCCCATTATATATCTTACTCTCTCTATATATAATTTCTATAATTTTTTTACTGTCATTCATATTAACTCTGTATAATATAATTTTGAAAATATTAATATCGTCCTACTTCTGAATTCATTTGATATCAAATTTCATTTTAGATTTTTATTTTGGAACTAATATGGGAATCCTCTTCCCATACTGTCATGCTATTTCACAACTCTATATACTACTGATCTCCTTCATGATACATATTCCCTCAAGTCAGTATTCAAAATTTTTCCATGTTGGTATAATTATTATAACATACTCAAATATGTTATTTTAATCCAATTATTCTTACAGTTTCTTTTATTGTAGGTACAGGAAGAAATCCTAAAATCTGAAGATACTTTCACAAGTATTATTGTTTCTTTACATGTTCTAAATTTTTCATTTTCATTTTCGTCATTAAGATTTGTAACTTTGATCACACTGTTTGTTTCAAGTTTGTCCTATTATTTTCTTTCTCTGATAAGATTCTTCATGACCCACAATGTAACACCCCCAAGTTCTATGCTTTTCAAATAAGACATTTGAACATAAATCCAAAGGGGAGTGGACCCCAATGGATAATTATTGTGTGGATGTGGTTAATTATTTAATTATGAAAAATAAATAAAATATTGTGTATGCACTATGACCAGATAAGAAAGTGAGACACATGCATAATCCATGAGGTGATGGAAAAGGAAAAGACTTTCCCTAAAATCTTTCAAAAATCCTTGAAAGAAATTATTTCTAATTTAGATTTTTGAGGAAAAATCTAAATTTCCCCAATGAAGAGGAGTAGTTGGGAAGAGGTGAGAAAAAGCTGGAAAAGCTGAGGAAAAGCTTAAAGCAGCTTTAAAGAGTCCTAAAATGGGAAGCCTAGGCTAAACAGGAATAAAGCATCCTGAAATTCTGGACGCAGAATTGGAAACAGGCTTTGGGGAAAGCACAGCTTAAATAAGCTGCTCCAGAACAGATTGAGGTTAGTCTGTTCTTGGAGGATCTCAGCTCGGGGGTGAGTTCTGGAGCTAAACGAACTCTAAGGTTGGGAGGACTGGTCATAGTAGAGGTATGCATGCATAATTTTGGAGATTTTTGTAAGTCTGTATTAAATATATCACTGTTTTATGAATTGTTATGTGATGGTTAATTATGAAATTTATGAATTGTTATGTTATAGTTCATTATGCAAATTTTAGATGGATTATTTGTTCAGTAACTCATGTAATCGCAAACTAAAGCTACTAATAGCAGAAACAAATGGTTGGATTATAGGGATGAGTACATTGTAGTAATAAAGTTAGAGATGGTAGATCAGTTGAACATCTAATCTAATAACTATGTACAGGTGTAGCTTGCTGTCTCTTAAAAGGAATATTTAATTACTGTGTGTATAGACAGAAAATGTTAACAAAACAGCACCCATGAACAGCAAGTACCAAACAACTAAACCTATCATAACAATATTGATGGCACAGAATTTCCTGTAACCAATAACAGAAAGTAGGAAACACACAACCCTGTGATCGCAGTATGGGGCTCAGTATGTCAGCTGGGTTACAATGGAAAGAATGGTAGAATTAATAATTTAAATTATTTTATTAAAAATAAGTGTAAACATATGAAAGCAGAAGTTGAATCCTAACTAAGTATGAGGTTCTAACATTGGGGATTCTAAACTATCCTGTTCAGTATTCTCTACCTCCATTGGATTGAAGCAAGAGGATCTGTTTCCTAGTTGTCCCATGGAGTAGTTGAATCTGCACCAGCGTGTCAAACATGTTGAAGGTTGGTAACAATAAAATAAGGGGAGAGTCCTATTTAAAATGTAATTGGGTGATAAAATTCTGTGTGAGAGAAGATTTTAAGCCTGGTTAAAATTACTAGGAAAAGAACATCCATTCACCTTCCATATACACTGCTGAAAAAATGGTTGTAGCAACGAAGGTCAACTGAGAATAGATAGATGTATACGTGGACGCATACATCTATACCGTGATGCTGAAACTTTAAAATGCTGAAAAGTCTATAAGGCTTACAAACTGGAAAGTTTGAGGAAGGGCCTAGCGATCATCTAGAGTTGGACAAAACTCTGAAAAAGAAAAACCTGAGAAATACAAAGTAATATATATATAGATATATAAGTCTACTAGATGGACTGAGAAGAGGGGAGGTCAAGCCCAAAAATTCTCATGGAAATTCTTATATTCCATGGTTGTCTATAAGTACTGAAAAGAATTTAAAACCCCGGATATCAGTCTGAATTTGTAAGTGATTCTGTATAAAAACTATCAATGTTATCTGGCGCATAAAGCAGAGAATATCTGAGTTATGTTATATGTGTAGAAAGCTGGGTCTGGGAGACGTGACAAATGGTATCAGAGCACAAGTTGAGAAAACTGGGCAGGTTATGTGCTCGCAAATAAATAATAAGCTGTTACAAAAAAAAAAAAAAAAAAAATATCTTGATAACAATTCCTTTTGAGTCACCTGACCTGAGTTTGGGTTCTGAAAATGAAACCTTCCGTGCTTGTGTGTGTTTTGCTTGCTTTTTAGTTGTTTGGTCTTGTTAGTGAGATTTGAGACCATAGAATTGTAACAAAGCTTACGGTTATGACCCACAGAAACTTTAAACCAAGGTCGGTTCAAATCTGAAGGTAACTAGTTCTCCATAGAGGAGTAATTTCTAAATCATTTCTAATATATCTATATAAATGAGATTATGTGCTTATGAGTATGCTAGAAAAAAGTGAGTAACAGAACTGAAAACTGCATAGCATAATGTAAACCACGAAAGTGGAGAAAAGACTTAGCACATATTTTGAGAAAATTCCATACTAAACAGAAATTCTGCTCTACAAAAAAATTCTACAGCATTGATAGTTCAGATTTCTAATTTAATTCTGCTTCGAAAAGCTTTAAATAAATATCATGGAAATAGGATTCAAATGTAAGCATATACCATACAATGTACCGAGAGCATGTATATGTAAGCCTAAAAATGTACCGAGAGCATGTATATGTAGGCATGTTTATGTAGCATACAATGTAACGAGAGCACAATTAGATAGATCATTATAACAATGAGGGTAAAGGAGGGGTTGAGTGCAACCTGTGTAGTGAGCTATATAAGTATTTTATCTCGATTACGGCTTATCTATACCCATTTAAGTGATATTAGCGAAATCTGTTATATAATATAATTAAATATTATTCTGTTCCTGTAGATAAATCTGAAGTTACTTGGTTCCCATAGAAAAAAAAAATAAAGTCAGATATTAGAATATGACATTCAAAATTGTGCTAGAAAAGAGTAATTCTATTCTATATGATTTTATAACATTTATAAGGGTATAGATTGCACCTCAAAATCTATCCTTGCCCTTGAAACACTCGAATCATAGCAAAATACTTGACTTATAATTAATGTCCTCTAGTCAAGTACCATTAACTACATATTAGGATACCTCAAAAGAAAAGTAGAATGTAAGAGAATACCTTATAGAGCATGTATTTTTAAATTATTATTAAACATCAAAGCAAATCTTCACTAGAGAAGGATTATAGTACTCATAGCAATTATAGAGCCGGTTGTATTTTAAATTCATCCCTAACCCTTGAAATAAATGGTATGGCTATAGATAAAATCTATGATTAATGAATATTAGCAAATGAATATTGCATACATGTATAGGCATTTAACAAAATATATATATATTAACAAGTACCAAAATCTAGTGCGAGTAGGTCTTTTTAAGATCGACTATGAGTGAGATATATACAAAAATGAAACATAAATTCTAGTCTATAAGGTTTTCATAACATTTATATTTCAAATTCTATTTAATCTTTGAACCAAGTATCATAGTGGAAGGTTAAAACCGTGACTAGGATTCGGTATGCAAGCAATAGCTATTACACATATATGTCTACATGAAATGGAGAATAGAATATTAAATCCGCGAACCAAATCAACGTAGATGGTTTCAAAACATTAACTAGGTATGTAGTGTTACATCAATAGATCCCTTCCACATTGATTGCAAACACAATATGGGTATACGATTCTTATATGTACATATAGAAAATAACCATATATGTAAATAGGAAAAATATAAATCAAAAGAAAAAAAAATATAGAGCATAAGCGCCATGAATTAAACCCATAACCATATGTATATATGCATTAAATGCAATTATAAAATCCACGAGCGAAACCATAACTCTGTATAACAACGATTACAAAAGAATAGTTGGGGTGGAAAGATTATATGGGAAATTCTATAACATGACCATAGTAGGTACAGGTAAATATATAAATATAATACGAAGGTTACGAAATCACCATTTAAATCAATCATTATCATGGTATTAGTAAAGTGTTGAGTGGAGTGGGCATGACGCGCCGTATAGATATTTCGTCTACAGTGCGAAGTATCTACACTGAGGTTTGGAGTTTTCAAATAGTTAAGTCTTCAATAATAGGGTTAGAATAATTTAATTTAACACGTAACTCTCATGTGCACCAGAAATGTCTAAGTACCAGCTATGAGTCAAATAGCGTAGCCACGCCTGCACCACTTGAAAATGTCTCGTACTTGGCAGACGCCGTGGTATCGGCTAGGTTGGGGTTTAGAAAGCAGAAATACAGGTTCTCCATTTCGGGCAGAAAATATAACGGAGGAGTATACAATCAGACACCAGTTGGCCAGGATAGATAACAAATACAGTGAAAGCATGGCCGCCTGTAGTGATCCGCGACGCGGCATAATAAAGCAAAACGATGATAAGTTCGTAGATTCCGACCAACAAAAAAAATCTGTAACCATAAAACAAAGGGAGAAGATCGAAAAATTTAAATACAAGCCTGACCGGGGTTAAGACTAATCGAGTTGGACTGCTTGGGGTCTTACCGTGGAACCCAGCATAGCGCTAGTTGCAGAACGAAAACCTTCCTAGTGCTTACGTGAACCTGTGGAATATGATTAGTTCAGGGAAATTTAAACGCATGGCCAGCCGCGCTATCACCATTCAAAGGTCTCCATAGCGTACCGACTAAATACAAACTAAAACTTCCATTACAAACCAAAGAAACGAAAATAAGGGTTTAGAAAGGAATGAGCACGTAAGAGGAAAAATTTTCACCAGACATATAGCAGCAGAGACACGCTGGTTAAGGCAAGGCGCGGCATGTGAACCACTCCCACAACTATTACGTGTTCATGCAAATGAGAGCCGCACCTCTGGCAGCTATCTTTGCGAACCAAGAACTAACCAGAGGGAGAACCTCAGAGGGGATAGCTGTAAAAAATTCCCTGTAAACAAGAGACGACATGAATACCATAAAGAAGCTTTCAGATCAGAACCATTAACAGGAAATAAGAAAAACGACCCTGTGAATAACGAATGGGAATACTCGGCCATCAAAACGCTGAAAACAACCCGCTCGACTCTAGCATCCCTGTCCAACGAATCAGATCTGAAAGTTGTGCGAGAAGAAACAAACAGAATAAAAATGAACGGAGCTTGCAAATGAAATGGGATATGGAGAAATAGAATACCAAGAGGCGGACAGGGGTTTAAAAAGGCGAATCGCCATACGACGTTCAACTATCCCCAGCTGTGCATACTGCAGCGATTCTGGTTGAACATATAGGGCAACCAGCATTAACCCTAAGCGGCAAGGACTGGGTAGTGCACAAAATCCCGAGGGGGATTTGGCAACCCTAGTAAGTAAAACCGGTCGTACCTGTTAAGCGTTATTATTTTAGCTAACTCTAATCTCCCTGTACAGCACAGGTGGGAGCTCGGCCGAAGCGTTGATATCTGTACTGCCAATACTACTGTAGCAAAATGGCTCCAAATCTTGTGTTGACACCTGCCTGGCTCAGCATGCGGAGGTACAGGGGTTGGGAACCCCGTATCCTCAACCAAAAACCTAGCCGCCCACTCCAACCTGTTACCGTAAACCTCTCAACGCCTGGCGTGAGACAGGTACTCGCACCGAAAGGAAGTGAATTGACGGGCGAGGGTAGGTACTTGCACCGCGGCATGAGAAACCTTGCCGTGGCGGATTCCTTCATCTAAAAACTCCAGCGAAATGAAAAAAAACATTAGTTCCGGACACATCAATAAACGACACTTGAAATAATGGCGTTTAAAAAGAAATTTCCCTATGAACTCTGGCAGATTAAAAAAAAAATCATACTATTGTGGCGGTTCATGAACTATAGAAGTTGGAATGATAAATCGGGGAAAGGTTATTGATCGTTGATTGATGGGATTGAAAAATATCTACACATAAAGGTCTCATATGTCCATTGTATATATATATAACGACTCCCTTAGATCATAATCGATGGGAACATCATATAGTCCTTTATTACATTGATTTTAATTAATAAGGGTTAAAAGATCTTATTATAATCATAGTTGATGAGAACATTACATATCCCTTTATTGCATTGGTTGTAATTAAATAAGGGTTAAATGATTATATTATAATCATAGTTGATGTGAACCTTATATAACCCTTTATTATCTCAGTTATAATTAAAGAATGGTTAAATGATTGGGTGGCATGGAATTCGAAAAGGGTAATATATCCATTCTTACATTATATGTAATGAAATAATAGTTTAAAAGGGTAATGTATTCACTTTGTGGGTTTTAATTAAAGGAGACTTTAAACTTTAATTTAAAGGAGTGGAGTTAAATTAAAGTTCAATAAAGTAAATTTAGAGGAGGCGGATTTTAATTAAAGTAGACCTTAAACTTTAAGTTAAAGAGGTGGTGTTTAAATTAAAGTTTAATCTAGTGGATAAATTCCAAAGAGGTGTATTTAGTTACTATTTCGTTACAAGTTACTAATTCGAATGAAAATAGATTATAGTGAGTAGGAAGAATTAAAAAAAAAAAGAGACGGAAATTTTATATTGGAATATATAAAGAAAGGTGGATAATAGAAAAATGACAATTTATATTTAATAGAGGTATGTTAAATATAAGTTGTAAATTCTTAAAAATATATATATATAAAATAATAATCATTATCATGAGGAATGATAGATTAAATTGTATGCATATAATATCATCATGCATGATAATTGATGTCAGTTAGAAAAAACTCAAACTTTGTACCCACGGGATTAAGGGAGAAGGAAAAAAAAATTCACTAGTGAATATTAAAAAGTGAATTCACCTTAAAAGTTGCATGTGAAGTGGAAGGACATATTTTACCATATGGCTGGAATATTATTACTCTACTTATGGTTAAAGGAGTAATAAACACTAGTTGTGGTAGATTAAGTGTTAAAAGTATAATGTGGGAAAAAAAAAATATTGACATTGGAAAAATTTCCAAGATGATTTTCAAGTCAAGTATATTCAAGTCATGACTAGAGTATTTTGTGATAAGCATATTTTAGTTCATGGAAAATAATGAAGTGGTAAACTTAAGTACGAGTTATAAACACAGTTAAATAGTTGGTTTAGTAAGTATGGACCATTTCATATTAAATAATGTAATGAAAATCCATTACATTGAGTTATGAATGAATGAATGAAGGGATAAATCAAATTTCCAGGTGGGCTAGCTAGGGTAGAAGTGAAAACCTATCTAAACTATGGATTGATTTTTATAATTGGTGAATCATCATTGGAATTAGTACAGCATGAACATACAATTAAGAGTAAATGCATAAATTCTGGTGATTCTTTGAAAAGGGGGAATCTGTGTCAAATTTACTTTTGACATTATCAAGTAGTAATACTTGTGAATGTGAGGAATCATAGTAATTACATATATAGGTATGGGGGAAACTCATCAGATCCAAAATTATTCATGTAAGTTTTGAACTAGTGGATACAATTCCTAAAAGAGGTTAGAGGAAAAAAATTCATGTGTGAAGTAAGAATTGAATTATGGAGATTATTAATGAGTCTAGTTATTACTAATTAAATTGATTGACTAACAAAAGAAAACAATGAGAAGATGCTGAAAGTACAGCGATGAACCGAGAAAGGGTAAGCATAACCATGCATATGATACAATTGTTTTCTTTCATTTATAAGTACTAATGAAAAGTTGTAAAATTGTTTAGCCAAGTGTGTAACAGGAAATTATACACTCTGGAAATGAGGAGGAAAAAAAAAAAAAAAAGGTGAAGATAAATCACCTAGAAGATCAAGAAAAGCTGAACTGAACCAAGTTGAGTGAGGAAAGAATCTCACTGAAAAGCAAGAAAGGATAAGTAGTGCACTAAAAGTGCACTAAACTATTATGAACCTGAACGGTTTGACTAATAACTGAATTTCTTAAGTTTATTGAAATGCAGAATGTTGTTGTGAATTATCAATTGTATGTATCTGACATTACTTACAGTTGTATGAATTGTGGACAGAGAAAACAGAATAAAAGATTTTCCAGACAGACTTCTTGCAAAGAAGTAGAAAGAAAACCAACTGCATAAAGCATCAGTAAATAGAGTGGAAGAAGAAGAGTACTCTGCTGGAAACTAATCAAGGACGAAGAAGAAATCTTTTTCAAAGTGAAAAATCAACGTTAAAGTGTCACACCGAGGAAGGTGTTGAAAAAGGGGGGAAACTAGCCTTACCCTTGCATATTAAAATTTATGATGAGTTTCATGTCTCCTTGTTGAAAAAATATAATTTTTGTACATGATGCTTCTCACATTATTGATTGGAATGTGGTCCAGGTGGAACCAGAAGAGGAATTCCTTCCAGAGCCGCTTCAAATCTGAAAGCGGGAAGAAATTGAATTGCGAAATCGAACAATAGCTAGAGTAAAGGTGCAGTGGAGCACTTTACTGCTGAAAAGCTACATGGAACAGTGAAGCTGGGATAATAGAAAAGCATTCATAATTATGTGCAAAATCAACTAAGTAGATAGTTGTCAACACCGAGGACGGTGTTTATTTTCGGAGGGGGAATATGTAACACCCCCAAGTTCTATGCTTTTCAAATAAGACATTTGAACATAAATCCAAAGGGGAGTGGACCCCAATGGATAATTATTGTGTCGATGTGGTTAATTATTTAATTATGAAAAATAAATAAAATATTGTGTATGCACTATGACCCGATAAGCAAGTGAGATCACATGCCTAATCCATGAGGTGATGGAAAAGGAAAAGACTTTCCCCAAAATCTTTCAAAAATCCTTGAAAGAAATTATTTCTAATTTAGATTTTTGAGGAAAAATCTAAATTTCCCCAATGAAGAGGAGTAGTTGGGAAGAGGTGAGAAAAAAGCTGGAAAAGCTGAGGAAAAGATTAAAGCAGCTTTAAAGAGTCCCAAAATGCGAAGCCTAGGCTAAACAGGAATAAAGCATCCTGAAATTCTGGACGCAGAATTGGAAACAGGCTTTGGGGGAAGCACAGCTTAAATAAGCTGCTTCAGAACAGATTGAGGTTAGTCTGTTCTTGGAGGATCTCAGCTCGGGGGTGAGTTCTGGAGATAAACGAACTCTAAGGTTGGGAGGACTGGTCATAGTAGAGGTATGCATGCATAATTTTGGAGATTTCTGTAAGTCTGTATTAAATATATCCCTGTTTTATGAATTGTGATGTTATGGTTCATTATGAAATTTATGAATTGTTATGTTATGGTTCATTATGCAAATTTTAGATTGATTATTTGTTCAGTAACTCATGTAATTGCAAACTAAAGCTATTGATAGCAGAGACAAATGGTTGGATTATAGGGATGAGTACCTTGTCGTAATGAAGTTAGAGATGGTAGATCATTTGAACAGCTAATCTAATAACTATGTACAGGTGTAGCTTGCTGTCTTTTAAAGGAATATTTAATTGCTGTGTGTATAGACAGAAAATGTTAACAAAACAGTACCCATGAACAGCAAGTACCAAACAACTAAACCTATCATAACAATATTGATGGCACAGAATTCCCTGTAACCAATAACAGAAAGTAGGAACCAACAACCCTGTGATAGCAGTATGGGGTTCAGTATGTCAGCTGAGTTACAATGGAAAGAATTGTTGAATTAAGAACTTAAATTATTCTATTAAATGTAAATATATGAAAGCAGAAGTTGAATCCTAACTAAGTACGAGGATCTAACACTAGGGATTCTAAACTATCCAGTTCAGTATTCTCTACCTCCATTTGATTGAAGCAAGAGGATCTGTTTCCTAGTTTTCCCATGGAACAGTTGAATCTGTACCAGAGTGTCACACATGTTGAATGTTTGTAACAGTAAAATAAAGGGGGAATCCTATTGAACAATCTAGTGTGTGATAAAAGTTTGTGTGAGGTAAGATTGTAAGCATATGTAAAAATACAATGAACAGAGCATCTGTGTACCGTCCATAGAAACTGCTGGGGAAAGTAGTTGGAGCAATGGAGGTTAACTGAGGATAGATAGATGTATGCGAGGATGCACACATCTATACCTCGATGCTGAAACTTTAAAATGTTGAAAATTTTATAAGGACTGCAAACTGGAAAGTTGAGGAAGGGCCTAGCAATCATCTAGAGTTGGACAAAACTCTGAAAAGAAAAACCTGAGAAATACAAAGTAATATATATATAGATATATAAGTCTACTAGATGGACTGAGAAGAGGGGAGGTCAAGCCCAAAAATTCTCATGGAAATTCTTATATTCCATGGCTGTCTATAAGTACTGAAAAGAATTTAAAACCCTAGATATCAGTCTGAATTTGTAAGTGATTCTGTATAAAAACTATCAATGTTATCTGGCGCATAAAGCAGAGAATATCTTAGTTATGTTATATGTGTAGAAAGCTGGGTCTGGGAGACGTGACACACAGTTAGAGTACCTGACTATCAATTTCATCCTATTTCAGGTCGGTCATCAAAGCAATGGAGACTCTTCCCCCATTTTGTCCACTCTGCATATTTTATCTTCATACATTGTACATTGAATTTATATGGTGATCGTGATGAAATTGTACACAAAATTTTGTATAATAGACTTATTATTTAAGTTTGATATTATTGTTTCTTCCTCAACTCCTTTGGAGGATTTTTTTGGAAAGGACGGATACATGTACAAAATTATTTTAATATGGTTACTTACCTTTTTATATATTAAATTTTTCTATATATGACTGAGTCTTTGTATGGATATTTTCTATATGACAACATATACATTTTTGTTTCTACTTTCAATCTAATTGTATATTCATAATTGAGATATGTATTACAAAACATGTTGTATATGTAGATTCTATTATATTTATAATTTCATATCTATTGAGAATCTGCTATTACTCTTGCTGAAATATACTTATATTCATTGTACATGTACTATAAATTTTGCAATGGAATTCCATATGTTTATTTTGGACTTAAACAATAGATTTAGACCCTGAAAAAGGGTTTAGAGATTTTGTTTGTTTGTCCCTAATTTCTAATAAGTCTATGTAACAGACCAAATGGATTAGCTGTATTCATCTATAGTTAATATCTGTCAAATAAATATGACACTTAAATGTTTTGAAACCAAACACTGTACAATAGACATAAATTCTATAATTTAATTTACATAAATTCAATTCAGAATTTATAAAATAATAATTTTTCTACCTTCCATTCCAGAATTAGATAACTAATAACATCAGTATAAAACATAACAATTCCATAGAATGTAAACGCCACTGTATAAAGAAAATTTTCCTCCCAACCTTGACATTATTCCACAGCTCTCCCTCGAGCATAGAACAATTCTTCCTTAGTGTCGATGACCTCCTTTGTCACACTACGAATATATTATTTAAGCTTCATTTCCATCAGCTTGTTTTCATAACTGCATCTAGTTATTTTGGGATGTTTTTTCCCTTAGCCTAGGATTTTCTTTTGTTTTTTCCACAAAAGCTTCTTTTAAAACTAGCTTATCCTCAACCTTGTTTTAATATTACCTCTTCTTAGTAACTTTCCACTTTAGCGAGGATTTTATTAGATCTTTTTCTCCCATCTAATCAAATATATTTTATTTTATTTTTCTCCAAGGATTTCTGGATAATTTTTGGAAAGTCTTAGGAATCTAGTCCATCCTCGTGGATTTGAATTCCTGGTCTCAATTTACTCTATCTTTATACAATAATATATTTTTCACATTTATATATTAATCCTCACAATTAAAATAGAAATAAATAATTTATTTCTTAGGTCCCCTAACCTTTATGTTTTTTCTTCATTTATAAAATTTTGAAAATAGGGATATTACACCCAATCAATTAATATTATAAACCCGAGGGGAAATAAACCCAATAGATTTAATTTATTTCTTAGGACCCCTAACTTTTATTTTTTTTCCTCCATTTATAGAATGTTGAAAATAAGGATATTATAATTACAAACCCAAGGGAAAATAAACCCAATAGATTAATATTATAGACCCCAAGGACAATAAGCCAAGGGAAAAAATATTAAACCCTAGGATTTATATTATATACCAAATGGAATATAAACCTAAATAGTCAAAAACCTTGAGGTTAGTATTATAAACCTTATTATTATAGACCTTAAGATTTTAAACCCAAAAGAATAATTTTATAAATAATGTGACGTTGGTATTAATCACATAAATTTAAATATAATATAAATTTAAATATTTATAATTAATCATTAAAATTAATACAAATATAAATATTAATAATTATTAGTTATTAATTATAACTATAACACTTATTAAATATTAATAATTATAAATTATTGATAACTAATAGTTAATAATTATGATTATTAACATTTATAAGTTATTAAATATTAACTATCAATTATTATTATTAATTATCAATTATTATAATTGTTAATAATTATAATTGATATTAGTAAAAGGGACAAATATTACAAACTAAACGGATTGATACTATAAATCCAAAGGATGAATATTATGAATCCAAGATATTATTCATATTAAAAAGAAACTAGATTAAAAATCTAAGGGATTAATATTAAAAGCCTATGAGATGATTAAACTCAAGCTATTAACATTACAAACCCAAGGGATTAATAAACCCAAAGAATTATGAATATTATAAACCAAGTGTTGATATTATAAACATTGGGGCTTATTAACATAAGTGATCAATAAACCCGAGGGATTAATATTAGAAAACCTAAGGATTAAAAACCTAAGGGATTAATCTTATAAACCCATGGGATTAATGAACCCAAATAATTGTTAATATGATAAAACCAAGCTATTCAAAACACAAGGAATTAATGAGCCTAACTAATTATGAGTATTATAAATGGGAGGGATTAATAAACCCAACATATTAATATTATAAACCCAAGGATTTGATAAACCTAACACACTAGTATTATAAACCTCGAGGATTAATATTATAAGTCCTTGTATTAGAATTATAAATCCAAGAGATTTATACTAATATTAAACCAGATGAAAACTGAGATACACACTGTATTCTATTAGTCAAATAGAGTTACATATATACATGAGGAATTGTCTCAAGATAGGGAAGCTCTCTTGGACGCACAACAAGTTGGTTGAGAGAATATCTCAACCACACAACAAACAAGGAACCTAGATTTAGCCAACACCTATGGAATAGGAACAGACTCTATACATAAAAAGTCACAACCGAAGACAAGTAGGAATTACATATTCCAACACACCCCTTTAATGACTACTTGTCTTGATATCACTTCGCAAAATCTATTTGTGGTCAAACATAACAAAAAGGATATGTTGACGTCCTTATAAAGGAGCAACCATCCACCAGAATGCATGGGTACCAATCGCTACAACCGTTAGTCTCATAGGATGTCCTTTGCATACATGATTTCGTCAACCATTATCACTCCATACATGTACCTCTATCTACAGATCCCCCTCCAACGTGGGTTTTATCAGATGACCCATAACCATGCTCTTCCTTCATTGGTGAACTCTCACTAGTAGTAGATCTGTTTTAGATATCGTTGGAAAACTTTTACCAGATCCCTTCATCGGCGAACTTTCACCGGATCTCTTCATCAGCGACCTTTCACCGAATTTCTTCATTGGCAATCTTGCACCGGATTTCTTCATCGGCATACTTTCACCGGATCTCTTCATCAGTGGGAAAACATTGGCACAAACTTGTTTCCAGTCCACTTCATTGTTATGGACACTGCAAAATGGTTTCTGGTTGACCATGAACCTCTAATTACAAAGTGGTTTTGAGATTACCAAGAACCTCATGGGGATACACATGTCGTACAAGGCTTACAACATAACTCCAGCTCTTGGAGTTATCAGGTACATAATTTACAAAGACCACTACAAAAAACATCATAGACATGCTTACAATTAAAATGTGTGACTTATAATACAACATTTTACTGAGTCTATTCCAAAAAAATCACACAAAACAAACTTGATTGTCGTCCATCATAATAATTGTTTCTTCTCCTTTACTTCATCTTTTAAAATTGTCTTGGGCATGTTTAGAGTCATTTTCTGTCAGTTATATTGGATTTCCATATTACAATTTTTTTTATTTACTAGAGTATAAAATTCTTATAAAATCACCATCCATTGAGTTGGCTAAACTCAATAAAAAAGGTTGTATAATCCAAAACACTTACCATAATTCAATACATGAGCTAATAACTTTAAGAAATCCTTCCCGAAATCGCAAAAAATTTGTTTAGTGCCCTCTAAATGAGAAGTTCAATAACTCTTCCCTAAATCCAGGATCTTCCTCCCTTGAACAGGTTTGAAGTGGTGTACGACGGCTGCACCACCTTTGGGCATCAAATTTCCTTCCGACACCACTGTGCTACTACAGTTGTTCCTTTTTCTCTAGAGCGAGCTCGAACAATCCATCACATTCCTTTTTTACCTTCATTTTCATGGTCAATCAAAAGTGACGGATTTCGCCTATGATATATATAATTTATATTGATTTGAGGAGGGCTCGACATTTCCATGTGGCAAACTTCACATGGAGGATCTAATGGCTGCATCATGCACCTTGCACTCAACACTCCAGATGAACAGTTAGTTCCCATGAATTATCAAAGTAGATCCTTTATTTGTCCACTGTTACTCTTCTTGACCATTGGTCCTCCTTTTTATCCTTCCACACCCCATGCCACGAGGCCATCACCTCCTGTGAGGTCGGTCCCCTCATCTCCTCCGGCGTACCAAATCAACCCTCCAGAATACGGTGCCC
Source organism: Pinus albicaulis (assembly GCA_034641835.2). Classification (NCBI taxonomy): domain Eukaryota; kingdom Viridiplantae; phylum Streptophyta; class Pinopsida; order Pinales; family Pinaceae; genus Pinus; species Pinus albicaulis. The sequence continues at coordinate 322,284,741 of CM076570.1, read as the reverse complement.
ATGGGGTTGAGATATGATCAATCGAAACCAGAATTGGAGTTGTGGGAAGATCCGAGATTCGACACCACCATCATTCCCATCCTCGGCTAGATACTACACTTCTCCATTGAAGTAATTCACTCCTCAAGTAAATCAGACTATGCACACTGATATGGATCTCCTTTAAATTAGCAGGGATGACATGACTTTAAAACATGTTCGATGGCCTCTGCAAATGGATCCATCATACTCTTAAGGAAAATCCCTTCATCAACATCGCATATTGGGTACTTGTAGTTGTAGTGATCATCACAACAGGTGGCCGAATCAAGAGGGAAATAACATCTCCCAAGACAATAGGGTTCGAAGTTAACAGAAAATTTCAAAAATTCCCCTATCATGGCTCTAAGTAGGCATTTGACTGAGAATGTTGACCGACCATCCTTTATGTGACCAATTTTCCACAACGAATAGTCACAAACAACCTCTTGCAGAAGTTCATGCTGCCTCCTCCCTCTAACCCTTATAGTCTCCACCATAACAAAATCAAAAAACCCAATCGCAATGCCAATACGTGTAGGGAGATATCATGACTAGTGCCAAATTTTTCGCTCCAATACACTTCCGCCCAAAATAGTGGACAACCAAAAAATAAAGCAGTATAGATATAATGTCTTATTTCCCTCAGCCCAGGAGGGGGCGAGGTCCAGGCCCAAACGGGCTTTGATAACAAGATGAAAAATGAGATACACACTATATTATATTAATCAAATAGAGTTACATAGATACATGAGGTATTGTCTCAATATAGGGAAGCTATCTCGGACACACAATAAGTTGGTTGAGAGAATATCTCAACCACACGCCAAACAAGTAACCTAGATTTAGCTAACACCTATGGAATAGGAACACACTCGATACATAGAAAGTCACAACTAAAGAGAAGTAGGAATTACATAATCCAACAAAACCCAAGATATTAATATTCTAAACCAAAAGATTAATAAACTCAAGGAATTTTTATTATAAACCCAAGCGATTTAAATTAAACCTTAGTATTAGTATTATAAACCATATCAATGATAATATACCCTAGGCATATGAAACCATAGATTAATAAGTCAAAGAGATTGATATCATAAAATAAAGGGACTAATATTGTAAACCCAAATGATTTGGCACATCTCCTAAGAGTGGTTCAGAAAGAAAATCTCCAAAAACCTAAAATTCAAACAAATTAAAATAACTCAAGATATAGATATCTCCCATTTTTTAATGGAACTTTTTGAGGTGGAATATATACCTTAAAAACATAAATTTTAAAAGTGAAAAATTGTTCATACTTTTTGTTGTGGATTTGGCACATCTCCTATGGAAGTAGAAGGTACATCTCCAAAGGAAGAAGAAGATACCACCATCCCAAAAACATCAGACAGAATCGGAATCTGTTAAAACATTTTATTATATATATGTACATGTACAGGTGTGCACAACTATTTATTTTAAAAATATCACTTAAAAAACACTAACATTTGCCAACATATATTGATGGTGAGAACCATCTTAATTGTTTGAACCAGAGGATTCGAACGTCATATTAACATTTTCTCCATTTATCAAGCATAACAACTATAAATGGTGTTAACATATAATGATAAATTTTTGTTAGATTAATGTATACAAATAAATGTATGTATATATTTATTTATTACAAATTGTACATGTTAAAATAATTGAACCCTAACCATTAACACATACTGTTCCCATGCCCTCTTCCTCACAAACAATTAGGTCATGCCAACCATTGCAACAATTCTTTGCATATGTTTTGAGATCTTCAACACTCATGTTGTCAATCTCTTCATCTATATAATACAAAAAATTAGCGCGTGCATTCTGACGTGCTCTTTGTCGATTCAAACAAACATCGACTCCACCCAATCCATTGTGAACATTTTCGATGATTGCATCCCTTGCTTCTCGACTAATTTGAGAAGTTTCTTCCATCTCTGACCACAAAGTTTCAACATGAAAAGGTCGACTAACCAATGGTGGCTCAGGGTGAGGAAACTCAATATCATGCCTAGCCCCCTTATAGTCACACAATCAGACTTTCCTAGGACCAAAAAATTCAGAGGGAAGGTCATTATAATTATTTTTCATTTGAAAAATAATTATGCATAAAATAATTTTGCAAAATAAAGCAGAACCTCGTCATTCCATGGAGTCTTCCATAGGCTAGAAGGTGTCTATCATAAAAATAGTGAACTATATCAGGGTGCTTGAAATATTGCATCTTCAAAATCTTTCTTTTCAGCCCTTCTTTGAAATTAAACATAGACTTGGCCATATTTGTTGTAACTCTTTGTTTAACAACCTCCCATTTATCGGGACCCTTCACTGTTTCCTTCCATTTTCTCATTAATTTTATAAAAGTATCAGTTGTTGGCCCAAGATTTCAATACACATCTACTAGTTTGCTTAAAGAGTGTGTAACTATTTCCAAGATTTTTCGACTCTCAGCAAGTAGATTCAAAGCCATGAGATCTCTCTGCAATTTTGCACGAAGATGTTGACACCTTTATAAGGTGCATTGCTGCATGTTTCTTTCCCAAAGTATATCGGAAATGTCAATCGGATAAGTTGTGGTGGGTGGGCAACCTTCTTCTTGAATGACGTGTTCTTCCCTATGTATTTTTTGACCCACATTTAGAGCATTTTCAACCTCTGCATCAATATATAAAATTTTGTATATTAGAAAAAACAAATGTAAACAAATTTGTACAAATTGAATGAAAAAAATATTCAAATTGATGGCCACCTTGATGTGGTTGGCTAGCATCTTGCCCACCCTGAGACTGTTGAGAACCAGACTGACCCTGTTGAGAACCAACATGGCCATCCGTTGATTGGCCTTTAGGGGAATAAATATCACCACCTTCGCGCAACCTGCTAGCACTTATTAATGGCCCTCTAAGGGGATTTGAACCACCACCAACCTCTCGAGACGAGAGAGAAGTTTCATAAACAAATATGAATTTATAATCAATTCAAAAATACATTCATACATATAAATACATGTACATATTCATTGATTAAATTGTGTGAATCACACCATGACTGGGTGAACCATGGGCATGCTCCATTGATGGAGTAGAGACCCTTCTCCTCTTAGCTCCTAAAAAATAAAAAATGAAACTTATTATCAGCTAATTTAACTCACAAAGTTGATAAAAAATCAATTCCATATGTACACACATGTATGTATATGTATGGAGATTTAAGAGTATATTTAACTACCATGAACATCCCTTGATCCCTGATCCCCCTCTCTCATAGAGATATGGGATTCTGTTGATCTTCATCGTTCATCCTCCATGATATATATATCTACAGTGGAAATTTACAATTATTAAAACACATTCAAAATAAATTTTAGAAAAATTAATGTAATTTAGTGTACACAAATTATGTAAAACACAAATTTCAAATCAATAATTGATGTGTGAAAATCAATTTAAGAAAAAAAAATTATAAAATTGTCAAGTTCACCAAATTGTGCTTTACATGGTTGGAGCACACTTGGAATAAAATTGAAAAAAACACATGGTCATTAAAAAAGAAGCGTGAAACTCCTTTTAAACAAAAATTTGTTGAAGTCCTCGCATTTTAATTTTATAAAAATATGAAGTTCACCACTTGTTCCAAATGTGAAGTTCACCAAGTTGCACTTTACATGGTGTGGTGGGAGCACACTTGGTATATAATTGAAAAAAACACATGGTCATTAAAAAAGACGCATTTATAAGGAAAAAACACACACATATCAAAGATATGTTACAATGTCGATCAATAAATTTTGAAGGAGAGTGTCTCAACACTAATTCATCTTTGAGAGATGAATCTTGAATTTTTGAAGAAGAGCGTCTCAAAACTAATTCATCTTTGAGAGATGAATCTTGAATTTTTGAAGAAGAGCGTCTCAAAACTAATTCATCTTTGAGAAATGAATCTTGCATTACCATTACCCCATATAATTCTAATTCATCTATTGATTCATATTTTATAGATGAATCCTGAATTGGCATTTCCCCACGCAATAGATCAGTAGACATCTTATTCACATTTGTACAATGTCTTATACTAAAAATTTGAAATTGACTAACAATATTGTTTGATATTCCCTACAGTTCTTTTAGCCTCTCCTTCTTAACATGGTACACAACATTCATCTGGTTGCACACAAGTTCAGAGTTGGTGAAAACTACAATTCTATTTGATCCATACTCCATAGTTGTTCCCAAGACTTCTATCAATGCAATATAATATGCCTCGTTGTTTGTTGTTATTCCCGGTATATTCATTTTCCTTTGGATGACATTTCTAGTCACAATATTGGAAAGCACATATGTAATCATTGCTTTCCCTGGATTGGGATAGCAAGAAACATCCATGCATAATTTCCATTTTTCAACCCTATTTAGTGGTTTTTTAATCCTTGAATATATATATATATATAGTAAATTGGAATTTATTGCAGATGCATGGGAGAAATGACACATGTGCATGAGATAAATGACATGTGCATGGTTTATCTTAAATTTTGACTTAAATTTTATGGTAGAATTCACATCTAGAAAGGAGAGGTGTTAAATATTGCATTGCCTAGAGTTTGAGGGAGATTTATGACACATATACATGGTTCATGCATGGTTTGCATGAAAGTTTTCCTTAAAATTTATGACATAAATCACATCTAGTTCAAAAACGTGCCTTAAGAAAGGATGAGATCGAGAGTTTAGAACTTGTAGAAGTTAAGACTAAACCAACAAACTAAAATCCTATGGAAGTTCAGCTACTTTAGGTTTAGTTTTTAGGCCTTAAATTTTTCCTTCAACTAATGGGGGAAAGCCTTGAGTTTGGGGATACTATCCTATGAGAGTTCAACCACTTTAGGTTCAATTTTCAGGCCTTAAATTTTTCCTTGAATTAATGGGAGGAAGCCTTTAGTTTGTGGGAGAAATGACATTTACATGGTTAGAAAAATTATTTTATGCACTTACTAAAACAACGTTAAGTTTTTAGGCCTTAAAGTTTTCCTTGATTTAATGGGGGAAAGCCTTGAGTTTGGGGGATACTATCCTATGAGAGTTCAGCCACTTTAGGTTCAGTTTTTAGGCCTTAAATTTTGCCTTAAATTATTGAGAGAAAGCCTTTAGTTTGTGGGAGAAATGAAATTTACATGGTTTGCAAAATTATTTTATGCACTTACTAAAACAACTAGTTATGTCAAAAGTCACACCTTTATGAGTTTGTGGTAGAAATGAAATAGAAATGACACATGCCTTAAAGTTTTCCTAAAATTTTATGGGAGAAGGGAGAAATGACACATGTATAAGGTTTTCCTTAGAGTGGTAGTGGTTTATGGATATTAAAATGAAGAACTTATATTTAGATCTGTTCCAGAGATTGATTGTAGGGGCATGTACTGGATATGTCATCTTTGAGAAAAGATGAGATCTAGAGGCTACCTGGCCCTTTACAAACTCTTTCTTTAGAACTTTTAGAAGTTAACACTCAACATACAGACTAAAATACTATAGAAGTTCAAAATCCTATGAGAGTTCAACCACTTTAGGTTCAATTTTTAGGCCTTAAAGTTTGCCTTGAATTAATGAGAGAAAGCCTTTAGTTTCTAGGAGAAATGACATTTACATGGTTTGCAAAATTATTTTATGCACTTACAAAAGACATGCTTTAAATTTAATGGGAGAAAGGCAACATGACATGTATGCTTTAAAAAAATTTCCAAAGAATTTATTAGAGAAATGACACATCTACACAGTTTTACTTAAAGTGGTTGTGGTTTATGGATATTAAAATGAAGAGCTTCTATTTAAATATATTCTAGAGATTGACTGTAGGGGAATTTACTGGATATGTCAACTATCATAAAAGATGAGATCCAGAGGCTACCTAGCCCTCTATAGACTCTTCCTATAGAACTTGTAGAATTTAACACTACCTGTCCCAATTAAACCCTATGAAGTGTGTAGATGACCTGTGGAATCACTCACACTACTTTACGTAGACATAAGGGTGTATAAGAGTGTACTAAGTTCAAAAATATGGTCATATTATTGGATATCTTTCCCAAGAGCCCAAATGTACTCCTTAAGCATATGTGGGTTCTATATAACCATCTACAAAAACAAGTGATTCTTTCCAAGCTAAGGATAATGTATGAGCCATGTGTATGCGCACATTATCTAGAAACCATAGGCCAAAATAAATGGTACTTAAGTGGTTTGAAGAAAAAATAGCACCAAGAAGCTTTTAAGGAGGGGAATAAGAACTAGAAATAGGAGGATAAGAATAAAATATCCACTACACATCCATGCAAGGGTAGTAGAAATAATTCTAAGCATTACAAGATTGATGGTCACATTAAGGAGAATTATTGGATATTTGGTATGTGTTATATTCTTTATGTGAATACCCCCATGCACTATATATTTTTCTAAGAATAGTGGTGGGAATAAAAAGGGTAGAAAGGACCCCACTTTAGGGTTTCATATAGACGAAAAATTCACCACATACAGGTGTTTAGGGGTAGTGCCCCAAAAAAACATTTTTGGGAAAAAATATTCTCCCTTTATGATGGTTTTCATCACATGGTTTTTTTCTTTTAACATTTTTCTAATGCATGGTAGTTTACCCCATGGTTCTACAGTTTCAGTTAAAGAATTGAAGTTTTATTTTATCCAAGGTAATGGATTGGTAGTTTATAATTGTCGTGGAGTATATACATATATACATACATAAATATGTGTGTGTGTGTGTCTGATGATCTAAAAATTAATATACTAACAAAAAAATGATCTTCTTGTTTTGGGTTTCTCGAGTAAATTGTATGTTAATGCATGTGTTTTACATTGAAATTTTTTCATTTTATTAAGAATCTATTTGAAACAATTAACTATATAAGGTTAAAACCTATGTTTTGTATCAAGATTAATTTTGGTTTCAATGGGAAACTTTTATGGCTAATGTATTTTTCTCGAAATGTGATAGACCCCATTAAAATGGGAGATATATTGAAATGATTCCTATGGTGTAATAAAATAGTTGAGTAGTTTAAAGATATAGATGCATAAATTCAATGAGCATAGTTTTTAGATATATAAATAAAAAATAGAATAGTTGTTGGTGAACAAATATTAGTGGATCACTATGGATATATCTACTTCATTAAAATGGATTTTTCTAGAAGGATGGACTAAGTTGGAAAGAAGGGAAAATATCACAATTATATGTTAATGTGCATGTGTTTTACATTGAATATTTTTCATTTTATTAAGAATCTATTTGAAACAATTAACTATATAAGGTTAAAAACTATGTTTTGTATCAAATTAATTTTCGTTTCAATGGGAAAAATTTATGGCTAATGTGTTTTTCTCGAAATTTGATAGACCCCATTAAAATGGGAGATATATAGAAATGATTCCTATGGTGTAATAAAATAGTTTCAAGTAGTTTAAAGATATAAATGCATAAATTCAATAAGCATAGTTTTGAGATATATAAGTCCAAAATGGAATAGTTGTTGGTGAGCAAATATCAGTGGATCACTATGGATATATTTTCTTCATTAAAAGGGATTTTTCTGGAAGGATGGACTAAGTTGGAAAGAAGGGAAAATATCACAATTATATGTTAATGCATGTGTTTTACATTGAATAGTTTTCATTTTATTAAGAATCTATTTGAAACAATTAACTATATAAGGTTAAAACCTATGTTTTGTATCAAATTACTTTTGTGTTCAATGCGAAAATTTTATGGCTAATGTGTTTTTATTGAAATGTGATAGACCCAATTAAAATGGGATATATATCGAAATGATTCTTATGGTGAAATAAAATAGTTTCAAGTTGTTTAAATATATAGATGCATAAATTCAATGAGCATAAATTTGAGATATATAAGTCCAAAATGGAATCGTTGTTGGTGAAAAAATATCATTGGATCACTATGGATATATCTGCTTCATTAAAAGGGATTAGAAGGATGTCCACTAAGTTGGAAAGAAGGGAAAATATCACAATTATATGTTAATGCATGTGTTTTACATTGAATATTTTTCATTTTCTTAAGAATTTATTTGAAAAAATTAACTATATACTTGGTTAAAAAATATGTTTTGTATCAAATCACTTTTGGTTTCAATGGGAAACTTTTATGGTTAATGTGTTTTTCTCGAAATGTGATAGACCCCATTAAAATGGGAGATATATAGAAATGATTTCTATGGTGGAATAAAAAATTTGGGTAGTTTAAAGATATAGATGCATAAATTCAATGAGCATAGTTTTGAGATATATAAGTCCATAATGGAATATTTGTTGGTGAAGAAATATCAGTGGATCACTATGGATACATTTTCTTCATTAAAAGGGATTTTTCTAGAAGGATGTCCAGTAAGTTGGAAAGAAGGGAAAATATCATAATTATATGTTAATGCATGTGTTTTACATTGAATATTTTTCATTTTATTAATAATCTATTTGAAAAAAATAGATATATAAGGTTAAAACCTATGTTTTGTATCAAATCACTTTTGGTTTCAATGGGAAAGTTTTATGGCTAATGTTTTTTTCTCAAAATGTGATAGACCCCATTAAAATGGGAGATATATCGAAATGATTCCCATGGTGTAATAAAATAGTTGAGTAGTTTAAAGATATAGATGCATAAATTCAATGAGCATAGTTTTGAGATATATAAGTCCAAAATGGAATAGTTGTTGGTGAAAAAATATCAGTGGATCACTATGGATATATTTGCTTCATTAAAAGGGATTTTTCTAAAAGGATGGACTAAGTTGTAAAGAAGGGAAAATATCACAATTATATGTTAATGTGCATGTGTTTTACATTGAATATTTTTCATTTGATTAAAAATCTATTTGAAACAATTAACTATATAAGGTTAAAACCTATGTTTTGTATCAAATTACTTTTGGTTTCAATGGGAAAATTTTATGGCTAATGTGTTTTTCTCGAAATGTGATAGACCCCATTAAAATGGGAGATATATCGAAATGATTCCTATGGTGTAATAAAATAGTTGAGTAGTTTAATGATATAGATGCATAAATTCAATGAGCATAGTTTTGAGATATATAAGTCCAAAATGGAATAGTTGTTGGTGAAGAAATATCAGTGGATCATTCTGGATATATCTGCTTCATAAAAGGGATTTTTCTAGAAGGATGGAATAAGTTGGAAAGAAGGGAAAATATCACAATTATATGTTAATGCATGTGTTTTACATTGAATATAAAAGGTCTTTTGTCTCTCTCATTGTTTGAGTCTTGATATTATAAAAGGCTTCCACTAAATCCATTCCCTATTACTTTATATGTGAACCACATTCCCAAACCCATCCATCTATGTACCTAAGAGCCAAGCCAACTATAAAAAAGGATTACTTAATATTCTACTTTAACACATATGTGATAATTATAATTACAATTTATATGGTAGAAATACGTATAAAGATTAATCCTTGGTATAGATCTATTTTTTCTTTAAGGAATAAAGGGGCGTTTTTTAGAAAGTTTATCATATGAGGTAGAACTAAAGTGTCTATAACCCACAAAATAAACCATGTCTCGTGAGCATCACATGCAAACACAAGTTACTCCCATGTTTGAAACACCGCCTCACATCATCATAAGGGTTGGAAACCACTAAGAAACCCATACTATGTTCCCTAGAAGGGATGACTATCATATTTAATGATTGGGTTTATCTCCAAGGTCAAAAATAAAATCAAAGTCAGGAAAGGGAATTAGAATAGAAATTAAGGTAATACCATGACCTTTTACCCAATATTGAATGATGGTGAGCAACCATAGATATCATGAAGGAAGTTCAAGAATCCAAACTATCTGATATGATAGGTAAGAGTGTAACATACCTCAAATACAATTTTTGCAAGGATGGAAAATTGCCAACCAGCTCGGACTCCTAAGACCTTTGCATCCTATTTGGCAGAATTATACTACAACTCTGGCTGAATGTCACATTCACATTGGAACAACGGATGGTGAAATTATCTAGGCCCCCAAAAAATCAGGTATCTATACTCCAAAGGAAGGATATCTGCACATATTATCGGATCATCTCCCACAAATAATCAAGTGGTGGTGGCATCCCATTTGGAAGCTCAAGTCTCCCCCACGCACCAGACTTTTCATGTGCTGTTTTATAAACTACATCATCCCCACCATGGATATCTTACTCAAACGATCCTTTCATGGTCCCACTTGGTGCACTCTCTGCAGAAATGAATCTTAATCTATTGATCACCTTCTCCGATATTGCAGATCCACCACTGCACTTTGGTCATCCATCATAGCAGACCTGGGCATCAATCTGCAATGGCATGGCTTAAATTTAGGGGAGGCATGGAAACTTTGGTGGAACTCTACCTCTTCATATAAAACTAGATGCCTTCCTCTACTCATCTGTAGGGGAATCTGGTTGGCCAGGAATGCATCCATATTTCAAGATCGCACCCACAACTAGATCTCGATCTCCGCCATCATTTTATCACATTATTCCAGCATCCCTAAAGATGAACCTCGCAGACCTCCTAATGGCATGTCTACCTGATAAACCCACATTTTCACTCTCTTTGTGCATATAAATTTCATTCCCAAATTTGGTCCCAAAAAAATCCACAACCTGAGCAACTCACAACATTTATCAACCTGGCAATTTAAATAAACTATATCTGGAAGTTTTTAATATCTCAAATCTAATATTTGAGATATTAAATTAACACTCTTTTATGGTTATAAACCCATATGCCAATACAACCCAGATTTCTCTTCTTTCATGCGGAAGCTATCTTCCTTCAATGGTTAAGCCATACAATGCATGTTCCACTTTATGCAAGGGAATCTATACATATCTTGGAATAGAACCCAACAAGTAACTCTATTCCAACACCCATATTAACATATGTATCATTACTAATTTCACGTGCATATTAATAATTCGACTCTTGCCTTTATAAACTTTAATTGGAGCCACAGCTTTGTAACATACTGCAATATTTCACATCTTCCTTCGGGATTTCGTTTAACAAACCATATGCTATAAATTTAACATAAATCCACAACTTACCATTTCTCTATGCTCCCTTTTATATTAATTCATATGTGACCGCTTCCATTTCAACGCCCATCCTATACCAATCGGACGACGGACGTGATCCTTCGGACTTTTCCTTATCAAAACAACGGTCGTCGCAATTCATACAATATATGGCCCACAGTATTCACACATTACCTTTGCATTATCGACCATGAAACTTTAAGTGCGATTAACCTCGGATCTATTTCTCAACAGATTGGATGGACCAGATAGATATCGTTTTTTTTCAAAGGCCGAGTGTTAACACTCCAGAAAAATGCAATAAAAGTGGTTTTCACAAACCACTCTAGGACACGTGTCCTCCAACGAGTGATGTCACATTTTTGTTCACGATTCCACTTACCAGTTTTAAAAAGTGCGATACTACCAGTTTTCTAACCCCGGTTTCACTGTTTGCGCTTTTTGGTTCTGCATCCTCTAGCTCAAGGTTTCGTCCTGCACGCTATCAAAATTTCATTCCTTTGGTTTATAACTTCTCATTCTATTTCTTCTCCCTTTGATACACAGTTCTACTCCAACCCTTTATTCTGACACTGTGTCATCTCATTCAATGGAATCGTTCCAGATTCCTTCCTCAACCTCGCAATCGACCCTATCTCAAAAATTACATGGGTTTTTTCCATCATATAAAGAGGGAATCCTAAACCCAACATAGAGTTCCATCACGTCTTTGCATGAAAATTTTACAATTCCTTACATATAATTCAACTAGTCCATATAAACACAATTTAGAAACAGATTCTTTCAGTTACAGGCAGAGTATCATTACACCCCAATTACGGAGTCTTATTTATACATGGTTCATGGAGGTTAAAAAATTCTCACATAGAAATGAAATCAACTAGTGCTCATAAGTTCTGAGTATTTAACTCGTGGTCCCACAGAGAATTCAACCAGTCAATACAAGCATAATCCAATCTAACAATACACATGTATTTATGAAACGGATTCTTCATATATGCAATTGAACTTACTTACAAAAACCTCTTGTACTGACCAGTTCTTCAATTCGATGGCCTTCTATCCTCCTACTCTACCTCTATGAATTCTACAGGGTTATGCAGGTCTATGCAGGTCTGTCTATTAATGCCTTTGAGGCTTATTTTTATACAAATTGATAATCAATCGATTCAGCTTCTTTGACAGCTCAAAAGAACTCTTGAATTTCCTTAAAGCCTAAGATTAGCCTAAATCCCTAAACAAACTGAAACTAACTCTTCACATTCCTAGCTAACCTACTTCCCCTAATGTTCTCTAATGACTTGGGAACATTTGCAATTTCTCACTAAATTTATTTAAAATCACTCAAATATTAATATTTACATAAGAAAGAAAAAACATGAGACCCCCCTATGTCTATTTACATATAAAGTATTTCCTTGAGCCTAATGCTCTTGCATCACCTCCCAGAACCATCATACCTGAAACCATTAATTTTGACATTCCTTGGGCATATTTCGATGGCTCAACTCAGCTCACGGGTTGTGGGAGGGGTGCTCTTCTACACCTCACACAACAACATTTTTAAAAAATCAAGATGGGTCTCAGACCTGGCATAAACAATTATGCTGAACTAATTACCCTCCATCATCTACTACAGTTTGCATTAGAACATGAAATCCTCCATTTACAAGTTTTTTGAGATTCTAAAATCATCATAAACTGGCTCAATAAATCTACATTATGTCATGTGCACACACTATAATCTATATTAGAATATCTATGGTGATTGAAAGCACAATTCTCATCCATATCATGCTCTCACATATATAGGGAACTTAACGACATTTCCGACGATCTTTCCAAGGAGGCAGTGATCCAACATAGGGGGCTCTAGCATATAGAGGAACAGAAAGAAGCACTAAATTTCAGCTATTATCATCATCCCTTCATAGATCAGCATGATATTGAATACCATCAGATCTAATTTTGATAGCTTCTGACAATGATCATGATATATCTGATCTAAATTATTGTAATTGTTGTAATTAATTTTATCAAAATTTGATGTACACCCCACAGGGGATTTTTGAAGAACTATATGTATGTGACCACAGTCACAAAAATGCAATGCAATGCATCTAGAGCATGTAATTTTCAATTATTAATGAAAATTATGATTTTTCCTCGGGGGAAAAAAACATACCTCATATACATATAAAGAAAAAATTGTTCCCTTTAACACTACTATAATTGTGCATGCATAAGAAATATTATATTTTTTGAAGAGGCTTAAATTCATGAAAAGATCATGAAAAGGTGGAATATTTATTGTGTGCAGAATAGTTGGAAATCATGACTGCTACTATGTCTTTTCTAGGGATGATCAACTCATGAAGATCACATGATCTTGTTGATGAATCATGAGAGTAGCTGGGAGTCAGATGATTTTTATTATTATTTTCCTTCCCAAATAGTATGCACGATTTATGGGTTTCATCTGAAAAATGTACGATTTATTGATAATCAAACACAAGAAGCTGTTGTAGAGGACACTGTTGAGATAACCCATGAATCAATGATCGACATATGTAACCCCACTATTGATGACTGGACTCTTGAACTTGATAGAGGATATCAATCTATTTTTTTTGTATGGTAGGCATTTTTTAATTTTGAAAATTCCAAACAGGTTTATGTTTAAGCTTTCATGAGGATCTTTCTCACATAACATATATTGGAAGGATATCTAATGATGTAAAGAACAGTAGCTAGGGAGGCATAGTAAGAATTTTTGTATGGGAACTAGAAGTTGTAAGTAAGTTCTTCGAGCTTTAAAAGAAACTGTAATATTGAACAATATAAGTATTTTGAGATGGTACTAAATATAAACCAGCGATTTTTTTCGCCTGAAAAAAAAAACCATGATAATGAGGTAGAAGATGTTCCAGAAGAATAAGTGGAATATGAGACAAACAATGATGATGATGATGAAAATACAGACAGTTATGTTGATGATTACTCTATCGAATGGAGAAATGAAACTAGAAGTGTGGATGATGAGGTAGCAGAAAAACTAGCTACTGATTTTCCAAATATGATTGCAGAACAATCACCCGAATGGAAATCTACAGAAGAATTACTATGTCGTCATGTTGAGAGAATAAGGGAGCTACATGTTGTTTCTAAATCCAGCAGGAAAATCGCTAATTGTCATGCTTAATAGTTTTTTTTTTAATGTAGGATTAAACCTTACTTTCAATTTTAGCAAATAATTTCTTGCATTACAAGTCCTAGTGTATGGCATACAGGAATCTAGTTTCAACAAATTCCTGTTAATCTATTCCATGCAGATCTACTATAAATTTCTTAAATATTTTGTTAGAGTTGATTGAAAAAAAAAAACAGATTTTAATTGGTTTTTTTCTTGCTTTTATTAACATATGCTAAAAACATCAAAAAAATTTTAAAATAAAAAGTATCAATGATAGAAATTGCAGAGGCTTAAATTCGAGTTTCGTAGGAGATTTAACCATTTAATGTTTAACAGAGGATTTCAATGAAAGAGGGTTTCATACCTGGAAATTCGCATAAATTCGAAAACGAAGCTGCAACGACGACGAAGCCAGGAGACCCCTGAAGATTTAATGAATGATGCAAACCAAATTCCCTGCAAACAAAAGAAATTAAATTAAAATAACACCAAAAAAAATCAGCAAAACAAAATTACCAAAAAAAGAGCAACTGCAACTGCAAAATCAACAAAAATCACCTCGTCATCGCAACGCAACTGCAAATCAACAAAAATCACCTCATCACAGAGTGAAACAGAGAAATAGCAGATAGACAGATGTGTGAGATAGATGTGACTAAGAAACCTATAAGAGTTTCTAGTTGATATATTCATAAAATACAAGTTCTGCCGAACTATTTTAAAATTTCGGCTGAACTTTTGTTGTCGATTTTCCCATCTCTGGCCAAAAATCCATTTGCCCACGCTGTCAGTATGTCGCTAATGTAAATATAAGAATGAGTTCAGCCGAACTAATTTCGAAAGTTCGGCCGAACTTTTATAAAAATTTTGCCAAATTATTGAGAAAAAAAGTTTTCTGCCCCCAATTCTCACAAAAGTGTAACCGAACTTCGCATTTTTACCCTATCTATCCTTTTTATTTAAAAATTTAATTCATAGGATTTATTAATCTTTTTATTAATCATGTGAGTTTCTCATTCATTTGTATTTAAAAAATTTATTCCCAGGCTTTATTAATCTCTTCTATTTTTAATATGGACCCCTTGGCCTTGTTTATCTCTTTTGTTTTAAATGTTTATCCCCTGGGTTCACTAATTCCTTTGGTTTTTAATATTAAACCCTTGGGTTTATTAGTTATTTTGATTTACAATATTAATAATCCCCTGGGTTTATTAATCTCTTGAGTTTAAAATATGCATTCTTAGGTTTATTTATTTATTAGGTTTTTTAGTTTAAATATCAATTTTTGCGGTTTATTAATCTCTTTTGTTATTAACATTGATCCCTTGACTTTATTCATCCCTTAGGTTTTTAATATTTATCCCTTGGGTTCACCAATTCATTTGGTTTATAATATTAAACCTTTGGGTTTACTAGTTCTTTTAGTTTATAATATTAATAACCCCTTCGCTTTATTAATCTCTTGAGTTTAAAATATTAATTCTTGGGGTTTATTAATTTCTGTGGTTTTGAGTTTTAAATTTTAATTCTTAGGGTTTATTCATCTCTCGTTTTTTTAGTATTGATCCCTTAGCCTTATTGATCCTTTAGTTTTTTAATATTTATCCCTTTGGTTCACCAATTCCCTTAGTTTATAATATTAAAACCTTGGGTTTATTTGTTCTTTTGGTTTATAATGTTAATAATCCCTTTCATTTATTAATGTGTAGAGTTTAAAATATTTATTCTTATGGTTTATTAATTTCTTATGTTTTTGAGTTTAAAATATTAATTCTTATGGTTTATTAATCTCTTGTGTTTTTAATATTGATCCCTTGGCCTTATTGATCCCTTGGGTTTTAAATATTTATCCCTTGGGTTCACTAATTCCTCTGGTTTATAATATTAAACCCTTGGATTTATAAGTTCTTTTGGTTTGTATTATTAATAATCCATTGGATTTATTAATCTCTTGAGTTTAAAATATTAATTCTTAAGGTTTATTAATTTCCTGGATCTTTTGGTTTTAAATATTAATTCTTAGGGTTTATTAATTTCTTGAGTTTAAACTATTAATTCTTAGAGTTTATTAATTTCTTAGGTTTTGGGTTTTAAATATTAATCCTTAGGTTTTATTAATTTCTTGGTTTATAATACTAATATTTATCCCTTGGTTTCACCAATTGTTTTGGTTTATAATATTCAACCCTTGGGTTTATTACTTATTTTGGTTTATAATATTAATAATCCATTGGGTTTATTAATCTCTTGAGTTAAAAAGAGCATTTCTTAGTGTTTATTAATTTCTTAGGTTTTTTAATTTAAAATATTATTTCTTAGGGTTTATTAATCTCTTTCCTTTTTAAGATTGATCCCTTGGCCTTATTGATCTCTTAGGCTTTTAATATTTATCCCTTAGCTTCACCGATTCCTTTGGTTTATAATACTAAACCCTTCTGTTTATAGTTCTTTTGGTTTATAATTTTAATAATCCCTTGGGTTTATTAATATCTTGAGTTTAAAATATTGATTCTTAAGGTTTATTTATTCTTAGGTTTTTTAGTTTAAAATATTAATTCTTAGGATTTATTAATATCTTGTTTTTTTTATATTGATATATTGGCCTTATTGATCCCTTAGGTTTTTGATATTTACCCCTTGGGTTCACCAATTCCTTTAGTTTATAATATTAAACGCTTGAGTTTATTAGTTCTTTTGGTTTGTATTATTAATAATCCCTTGGGTTTATTGATTTCTTGAGTTTAAAATATTAATTCATAAGGTTTATTAATTTCTTAGTTTATAATATTAAATCCAAATATTCAGCATTAAATATTAATCCTACACTTTAATATTAATGGATGGTCCAATGTCAAATTATGAAAAACATTGTCTCAATATGTAAATCAACGATGGCCAACCATTGTTAATCATTGTTAGTCGTAGTCGATCAAGGTATTTCATGGTCGAATGTCATGTTGTGACAAATATTGCCTCAATATGAAAATCAACCATGGCCAACCATGGCCATTCTTCATCCAACATCGCATTGTGACAACAATTTTCTCAATGTTTAAATCAAGCATGGTAAACCATGTTTATTTTACGGTTTATAGTATTTATCTAAGGGTTTTTATATAATTCAGGTTTATAATATTAATATCTTAGGTTTAATATTATTCCCTTGGATTTATAATATTAATAATCATGTGAGTTTATCGATCATTTGTGTTTCAAATATTAATTTGTAGGCTTTATTAATCTCTTTTATTTTTAATATTGATCCTTCGGCCTTATTGATCCCTTAGGTTTTTAATATTTATCCCTTTGGTTGACCAATTCCTTGGGCTTATAATATTAAACCCTTGGTTTTATTAGTTCTTTTAGTTTATAATATTAATAATCGCTTGGGTTTATTAATGTGTTGAGTTTAAAATATTGTTACTTATGTTTCATTAATTTCTTAGGTTTCGAGTTTAAAATATTAATTCTTTACGTTTATTAATTTCTTAGGTTTTGGGTTTTAAATATTAATTCTTAGGTCTTATTATTTATTAGTCTATAATACTAATATTTATGGAGTTGTCTAACAAGACGGAGGAACTGCCTAGACGGCCAAAATTGGTCGGAATGTGGGCCAAAAATATTTAAGAAATCTTACAATAACAGTTTTTGAATCATGATTTTGATGGTGGAAATTGATTCAGCACCATCAAAAACCTATGGGGCACCCAAAATATTAAAGTTTGATAGTTATAACGTGGATTTACAAAAATCCCTGCCGGATTTTCTTAAAATATTACCAGAATTTCCATGATTTTTAGGGCAAAAAAAGCAGTATAGTTAGACTACAACAATATTTATCCTTTGGCTTCACCAATTTCTTTGGTTTATAATATTAAACCCTTGGGTTTATTACTTATTTTGGTTTATAATATTAATAATCCTTTGGGTTTATTAATCTCTTGAGTTAAAAATAATATGTCTTAGGGTTTATTAATTTCTTAGGTGTTTTACTTTAAAATATTATTTCTTAGGGTTTATTAATCTCTTTTGTTTTAAATATTGATCTCTTGGCCGTATTTATCCCTTAGGTTTTTAATATATATCCCTTGGTTCACTAATTCCTTTGGTTTATAATATTAAACCCTTGTGTTTATAATGCTAATAATCCCTTGGCTTTATTAATCTCTTGAGTTTAAAATATTGGTTCTTATGGTTTATTAATTCTTAGGTTTTTTAGTTTAAAATATTAATTTTTAGGGTTTATTGATCTCTTGTGTTTTTTATATTGATCCCTTGGGTGTTTTATATCTACCCCCTGGGTTCACCAATTCCTTTGGTTTATAATATTAAAATGCTTGATTTTATTAGTTATTTTGGTTTGTCTTATTAATAATCCCTTGGGTTTATTAATCTCTTGAGTTTAAAATATTAATTCTTAGGTTTTATTAATTTCTTAGGTTTTTAGGTTTTAAATATTAATTCTTAGATTTTATTAATCTCTTGAGTTTCAAATATTAATTCTTGGGTTTTTTACTATCTTGCATTTAAAATATTAATTCTTAGGGTTTATTAATTTCTTGGTTTATAATATTAAATCCCAATATTCTGCATTAAATATTACTCCTACACTTTAATGTTAATTAATGGTCCAATGTAATATCCCTATTTTACTGCTTTTATTTAGAGAGTTGAAAATCCTAGAGGTTAAGTGGACCTACAGGAAAACTATATGTGTGGACATATTATTTTTAAATTAATAAATGTGGAATTTTGATTATTGTGAAAAGACTAGAGTAAATTGGAGACAAGGATTTCAAGTCCATGAGGATGGAATTAAATCCAAAGACTTTCCCAACATCTCCAAAAATCCTTGGAGAAAATAAAATAAATAAAATATATTAGATTGGAGATAAAAATCTAAAAAATACCTCAATAAAGTGGAAAGTTACTGAGAAGAGGTCAAATAAAACTAGAAATGGGAAAAAACTAGTTTCAAAGATCTTTTGTGGAAAAAACAAAAGTAAAGCCTATGCTAAAGGAAAATAACATCATGATTTAACTAGACACAGTTATGAAAACATGCTGAAGGGAAAGAGACCTTAAATAAGCCATTCCTGGGTAGACAACATGTTGTCTACACCTTGGAGGAATTGGTCTCTGCTCGGGGGGAGCTGTGGATGAAAGGTCAAGGTTGGGCGGCAAATAGTCCTTACCAGGATTGGTATGCACAGTTATTAAATTAGATCTTGTTATTTTTTTATTATGAAAAAGATGATTGAATAAGAGAAATTGTGTTTTAAGTAGGAAGATAAGTGGAAAAATATATCTTGTGAGTGAACAACTTGTATAATAAATTATTTAATTATTAGTAGTGAAGAGTCTAATGCATTTAACAGAACATAAATATAGCAGGTATAGTTGTAGTTGTGTATAGTTACATAGAGTAGTTAACTTAGTTAACCAACAAGCAGAACGTCTAAACCCAATTATAAAGGTTTAAATCTACTGTTAAGTTTGTAATAATTAATATATTACAAACAAAAAATACATCATTAGGAGTGGAAAATATTCTAAATATGTTAACAGAAAGATTGCACATAATGATTTATTTCTCTAAAAAATAAATAACAGAGATATATATACAGTGGGATTTAATTGTAAATCTAGAAGAAAATATTTTGTACAAATTAAGTATAAAAACTCATACTATACATAAGATAAAAAAATCAATATATCTCCATTTACTTCTTATGCTCAAATAAGAAATACCATATCAGTTACATATTGAAGTATTATGTGTACAATACAATTATAAATATAAATATAAAATATGAATTATGCATAAGTGGTGCATGTAGTTGAAATACAATAGTTAACTTAGAAATCTTATATACAACTGTTACAGAGATGAAAACTCATAAAATAAAGAAGAACAAAAATATATATTTATATTCATAATAAAATATCAGATATCATTGTCACAATTATAGTGTTTGATAGTCCCTTTTGTTGACATAAATTACATATTTTCTACATGAATAAATTTCATTGAATTATGCTCGCTGAATTATGTGAATGATAGCGAGAAACATGTAAATATGTGTACCAAAGTAATTGTCAATTATTTTGAGAAAGAAGGTAAAATTAGTGGAGTTGTAAATTGCAAGATGAGCAATACCCATATAGAAAATACACATAAATATGGATTAGATTTTATCTAATATAAAAGTAAAATAAATCTACATAATATTGGAAATTGTCAATATTAGTTAAAATAGGAATTTACCTTGTTATCCAAGTTGAGTCAGTGCAACCACCTCTTTGTATAAACAAGAAAATCAACCATCTATGTTAATGGGGAAAACTGAGAAGGATATTATAATTCTTTAAAAGAATTATAAGTATAGAAAATAAATTACCTAAGTTGTGTTGTACTGGGTAATTAATGTAAATCCATGCATGGTGAAGAAGAAGTAAAAGAGAATTTCCTATGTAACAAAAACATGGTGATTAGTTTGAGAAATCAAGAAAATAATTATTATTTTCATAATATAAGTACTTACATAAATTTTACGAATTATTATTATCCTAAATTTTTTAAAGTTTTATAATACAAACAGAGTATACATATATACCAAAGAGAATGTAATTAATGATTCAATAGAGTATATTTCATAAATTGGAATATACAGATATAAATCAGCTTTGGTAAACTAACTAAGATAAATTCATGCTATGAAATACAATTCAGTGAAATACATAGATTTTAGAAATATTATAAATAGTAAGGAATTTATAAATTCATTTCCATGAGTTGAATTATAATTCATTCTTTACATACTATGGATAGTATGTAGGAATCGAAATCGAATTAACCAAAAGCATTGAGGAAAAATGAAGGTTAATATAGTAAAGAGGTATGAAGGTTGAACAAGAAAACATCTCTGCTTAAACTGAAAAATAACTAACTTCAACTTCAACATATTAAGTCTCATGCATACAGGGATATAATACGAATTCCATCTTAAATCGTAATAAAAATTTAAAAAGAGATTTAAAAAATTGCAGATAGAGATTAAAAAATTAATAGTAAGTTATACATGAAACTATGGAAATTCAAGGCTGAATTCAACTGTCAAATTTTATTCATAAAGGAATAAATCCTAAATCCAAAATGAATATTTAGAAAACTGTTGAGGTTGAAGGATGAACTAATACTCATAGACTAGACTTAATATGAAATAATTGGGAAAGTAAACAAGGGTTACTACTGAGAAAAATACAAACGAATTCATAGTGGAAAATCCGGGTATCAAAATTTGGTGAAATAACGATTTTCATAGAAAAATCATGAAAAAACTCGAATATAAACTTCAAAAAGATAACATAGAGATCTGTCAATACCATTTCCTGAAGGAGCTAAATTGCTAGAAGAAAACGTAACAATACAAAGAGGAAGACAAATTTATAATGTGTAACTATAGAAGTATAAGAACGGTGGGATTACTGCATAACTTACCTGCATTTTGACGGAATTGATATTACCTCATGAATTCATTGTAAATAGCCATGGAGGTTCTCTGTCCTTCAACGTGGAATCCAAAGGGAATTCCTCTATTCACAAATGAAGAGGCATAACCAAAGTTAAACACTAGGATTTTTTAAATAGTAAAAGGAAAACAACTCCTCTAATAAATTATGGGTATAATTTGAAATAATGAAATAAATTAAAGATTCCCAAACACAGAAAAAACTCTGAAAATAATTGTGTGTATTAGAAAAAAACTTGAGCGACGTAAAGGACGTAATAATATTACCTGCATCTTCAATAATAACAGTTATGAAAAAATGGAAGTGGGAAGCCATTAACATTGCAACTTTATAGTATATAACTAGAGCCAAACCCTTGGAAAAGGAAAATTCCCAATAACAAATGAAACAAAGTAAAACAAAATTCAATAAACCCTAAGAAATAATGATGGAGGGAAAAGTACGAGTTGATATCCATTATCGATTAATGAGAGATCTAAGCTACACATGTACACAGTTTCAATACCTCCATCTCACCAATTTAGGACGTAGTATAATTCATTTAATCCCTGATAGCATCAAACTAAGGAAACTTTAAAGAGTTGCAGTTATGTCTATTATAAATTTATTATGTTAGATACGATCATATCCATGAAGGTATGGATGAAGATCCATATGGAGACATATGAACTTAAATGCATGGTTTAAAACATTAAAATAGGTATCATGAATCAAATTTGATAATATAAGAGCTATAAAACCCTATATGCAATGTCAAGGGTAATGTACAGGGTAAAAAATTCAAATTCCATAATAGTGAGAATATTATGGTGGATGAAATGAAATTTGTGGGCCATGAAATAGCAATGAAACCCTTAAAGGGTACGTTACATATATAGGTATAGGAAATTCATACTAGTATGACTAAAATTATTCGAATCTTAGCTAAGACTGTAGAGAGATTTTATGTCTAAAATAGGAGGAAATTTTTTGTAGTATAATTCGAATTGATATTCTAGGGTAATATTTCTAAAGTTAGGATGTTGGATATAGGTCCTAATATGTAACTTTTACTCTAATATTTATTAAAGTTACAAAGTTAACCAAAATTCTCTATAAGTAGTAGAATTGTGAAAGGTATATAAAAATGAATAAAATAATAGTAATAAAAACTGTTATAAAGGTATGTTCTCAAATACATTGAGATAAAGGTATGAATGCCTAGAAGATGAGGTGAAAGGAATACATTAAAGGAAGTATTTTCTGAATATGATTTTGTTTGTGTGGATGACAGTATATGCATAATTATGAAAATAATTATGAATATGCTAATGACAGAAAGTAAAATTTTTAATGATAGTTAGTAAGAGATGGTAAAGTGTCAGAATTAACTTAATTCCATGTCGACAAAATCAGTACAAGATTATAAAAAAAATAAAAAATAAAAACTGGGTAAGTAGATTTGTTACATCCAATGTCACATTATGAAAAAAATTGTCTTAATATGTAAAAAAACCATGGCCGACCATTGTTAATCATCATTAGTCATAGGAAATCAAGGTCTCTCACAGTCAAATGTCACGTTCTGACAAATATTTTCTCAATATGAAAGTAAGCCATGGCCAACCATGGTCATCCAACATCTCATTGTGACACCAATTGTCTCAATTTTTAAATGAAGCATGGTCAACCATGTTTATTTTATGGTTTATAGTATTTATCTAAGGGTTTTTATATACTTCAGGTTGATAATATTAATCTCTTAGGTTTAATATTATTCCCCTGGGTTTGTAATATTAGTAATCATGTGATTTTATCAATCATTTCTATTTCAAATGTTAATTTGTAGGATTTATTAATCTCTTTTGTTTTTAATATTGATCCTTTCGCCTAATTGGTCCCTTAGGTTTTTAATATTTACCCCTTGGGTTCGCCAATTTCTTTGGTTTATAATATTAAACCATTGGGTTTATTAGTTCTTTTTGTTTGTAATATTAATATTCCCTTGGGATATTGGTAAGACATATATACTTATAATAAATAATATTAAAATACTATTATTATGTTATATTTCAATTATAGTATAGTCTAAGTTTAAACTATTAATATATTGAAAAAAATTAATAATTATTATTATATATTTTATAATTAAATAATATAATATTATATGTTTTAATATATATATATATCATTTTTTTGGTAAAATACATGGTGTGGGTGATGGCTATAGGCATATTGGTGTATATCAACCACATTAGTGAATGTGGATGTAAATATATTTCATATACACCTATCGGTGTATATCAACCACATTGGTAAATGTGAATGTGCTAGTATAATAACAATAATATCACAATTTTAGAATAGGAATACTAAATGGATTTAGAATTACTGAATTCCAATAACAAATAAGTTGTACACGAGCAACCAATCAAGTTAGTGAACAATGGAAGACACTGTTTGATGTGTGATATGTTATCATTGTGTTGCGATGCCAAAGAAGAGGGTTGTATTGTTAACATCATCATCACTATCACCACCCTATACTTGTGGTGATCTTTCAACCACCTATAGGGGTGTGTCACTATAACACTTTTTTTTAGCAATAATTAAGTGTATAGACTACGCCTTTACACAACACTTCGTTATATTTCCTCAAGTTTTCATCAATATTCAACGGAAATAAACGTAAACGATAAACATTAATTCACCATCAAAGTATGCCCATACATACTCGAGACAGGAAACTCCCTTAATAATGAGTTTGCCCAATATAAATTCTTTTATAATTAAAAAATACATCAACGAGCTATGTAGCTTCAGAAAATCTAAGATTGCATACTTTCTTTTTAAAATTTGTAATTTTTATAAATTATTCCCACAACCATGCACACCCATAGGCTAACCCTGTTGCACATTTTCAGGTCACATCCTGTACAACCTGACCTAGATACACTACCCCTAGGTCAATACATGAATGTGTTGACTTGTTGCTATCAAATTGGTTGCTTTGGGTTACTTCCTGCACAAGTTGCATGCACAGATTGACCCCACCGCACCATTTCCTGCACACCATAAGGTTATGCCACAACTCTGCTGGCCCACTCCTATATTTTCCACAGTCGGCACGTATTCGTGCAGCAGTTCACTATGTGCCCTTAGCACTTAACCTAACTCCACCCAAATCTACCGTAGTCATTAGTACCTCGATGAAGCTCAGTAACCCGACTAGTCAGTTGTTCAGAAAACCGCAGAAACCCCTTTATTCGGCTCATCACACTTTGTTCTGAGTTCACCGCCATGCCCATTTGATGCATCACCTTCGCCCTTTTCCTCCTCACTAAATTTGTCAAGCTATATGCTTGTATGCTTGTTCAAATGATCAAATTCCATTCTCCCTTGAATGCTCTCCACCATCGGGTATATATACACGCCCATGCGGACCCGTTCACAATGGTCGTGACTCTTGAATGAGTCGGCCCACCACAACACCATGCATAGGCCTGCACCATTCTATACATCAACCAAGACACTTTTTAGCTAAGTATCAGCCCCTCCTCATGGTATAACTCCAAAATCACATATTTCTTGTTTATTTGTTAATATACGATGACCTGTCATGGGTTGCTCGGGTCACTCGGGTTGGCCAGGTCAACTTGGTTTCCCATGCCTAACGTGCCCAACATGTCCAATGCCAAGTTCACTGATGCTCTCGACCTCTGAACATGCTCTCCAACATGATTATGCTCGGCTCCATCAACACATTTTCCCAATATGGGCATGCGTTCGCCTGATGCCCCCGTAGCGTTCACCATTCACACGAATCTCACTCATCGCTACACGAATCACCTAAGGGGTGGGTGCTCACTAACACATAATCATCATCGCACATGTGCCTGAATTGATTAGTACAAGCACCATGTTTCATCATACATGCCCAAGTTAGTCAATACAGGTGCCCATCGCACATGGGCGCACCCACTATAACTCGGTCACATGTCTCCACAACTCGAGGTCCTGACATCCTCCACCACTCTAAAATGTTGTCACCCTCGACAACACCATCATATCATCGCAAAGTATCATCAGCTCCAACATACCCATGTCCATGCCACTCACTCTGCTAAATCTCTCCAAATGTAGGAAATTTCAGGTCAACATCCAGGTGTAATCATCCTGACCTACTCCATGTCCCAAATCAGTCTACAACTCTGCAAGAAAATCATGTGCTGGATCCTACTATGATGGTGATAAGTTGGGTAGCTAATCCAATCATAACATCACCTCCACAAGAACACATGCTCCCTACATCATCATTACCATCGAAACATCTTGATATCAAATGTCCATCTCGCTCCACAACCTACCCATAAGGTTAAGAGGACTCACTACTATGAGCAGAGGATAATGAGCCTTGTCTGCATGTTAGTCTGAGAAGAGGGGAAGGAAGTGGAGGTTGAAAACTCTCCCTTTTCCTCAGCTGATAGCTCAATCCACCTATATTTATCTTCCTCCTCCAATTTTTGCATGTATTCTTCCTCGCTTTCACCCTCAATCTCCGAACCTGCATCATATTTCTCCTCCATTTTTTCCATCCTTCTTGTCAAATCCAAGATGTTGCCAGACAATGTTCTGATAACCTATGCTTGCTCCATGAGTTTTTCCTCTATAAAATTCAACCTCCAATAGAGTTCTTCATCCCTTTTTATGTCCACCACATTCATAGAAGTCAATTTACATCTGGATGAATAAACATCCACAGTACGAACACCTATAAGATCATCTTCCTTCCCATCATAAATGTAAACTTTATTCACATGTGGAGCAATAATAACTTCAAATTAATTCATAAATTCCATCCTACGCACAACTTCATAGTCATCAATCTGCACAAGCATGAAGTCAACATCTCCATGCCAATCCCCTACATGTATCAATGTTTTTTCAGCAATATGAATAACATGATATGGGGGTGAGTTCATAGCTTTTAACCGAGCTTGGAATTGTTTAAATTTCAATCCAAATTTCATGGCAGTTCCTTCCCTAATGAAGTTATGAGTTGCACCATTATCAAAAATGGTGATTAGTGTGCCTTGCCCAATATTCATGTTCACATACTCAAGTTTTTTCCTTTTAGGATCGCGCATAGGGACAACTTCCACAGTTTTTGTGACCCCCAATATCTGCATTGTCCCAACCATTGGTTCCTCTTTCTTATTTTTATCATATTTTTCCATTGTTGCCAACTTCAGTATTGAAGGAAAATTATTCACCATGTGGTCTTCTCTGCACAACCAACACTTCAAGGGCTTCTTCATCTTCAACTTAGCATTCGATCTTGAAGATTCCTCCTTTGTTTTCTTTTCCTTCAATTTTTCAGGTTTCTCTTTCTTCTTATTCCCCTAATCATAATGTTCAATCAACCTGTCAACTGCAACAAATGTTTCCTCCAATTTCTTGACCTTTTGTATTTTCACCTCATTGCGTGCCCAAGTTTTTAACCCAATAACAAAGTTGAAAACCTTGACTTTCTCCGCCATGTCAGGTAATTCCAAGATCGTACTGTTAAGTCCCTATATTAATAGTGTAGTCCGTTATTATGTTAGTGTAGCTCCACTTATTATTATTGTTATGCCCCTGTAACCCCCAGATTTTTATTATTGTGCCCTTACATTATTATTGTTATGTCAGCTAGGATAACATTGTGGCCCCACTAGGATTACATTGTGGCCCCATGGACTCCTATATATAGAAAGGAGGTTTCGTCATTTGTATCATCCAAGAATTATTAATTCATGAAATGTATTGGAGGTTTCCCCCTCGATGTGACTTATTTCTAAGGCATTGGTATCTCTTTTCTTCTCTTTTTGGAGCTGGTTTCACAACATTTGGTATCAGAGATTTGGATTCTAGGGTTTTGCTGCTCTAAACAGGTCATCGTGGAATTTTCGCTATAAATTGTTTTTTACAAAGGTTCAAAAGCTGAAATGTTTAGAGTGTGAAGCTGAAATCCTAAGGAACATAATCACAAAATTTCAAATCTTGGTTCACAATTTTTTTGGAGATATGATATGTGGAAGTTAGGGATTTTTGCAGGCTCCTTAATTTAACCTAAACAGGTCATCATGGAATTTGCACTATAACCTTTTTTCTACAAAGTTTCAGAAGCTGAAAGTTTTAGAGACTGAATCTAAACTCCTGAGGAACGTCATCGCAAAATTTTAGAGCTTTTCGTGCAATATGTTCAGAGATATGATCTATGGAATTTAGGTCTTTTTCAGGCTCCCAAATTTCATCTCAAAGATTTTATTGTGGGAAAATATTCATAAATCTCTCTCTAAGCATCGGATTGGAATGATGTAAAAATTGACTGTAAGTACACAGAATTTAGTTTCGTTGCTATCAAGTTCAGAGCCAAGGAAGGAAACGGTGACACGTGGCAAGTCGTACAAGTGCACACTACTGAACTAGTCCATAATTAGGTCATCGTAGGAGATTGGGTACAACTTTGTCTTCAAGAATCCAAATCAAGTCAGACCTGTTGCACTTGAAAGAGAATTTAGAGGGTTGCCTCAGTACCAAATTTCAGATATTGAAGATCCGAAATCACAGAGATAATTCAGTTTCAATATCGAGCTCCTCAAAAGCAAGAAAAAGGTGTGTATTTGGTTTTTAAAATTGCATAACGTTTGTTTGAAAAAAAAAATTAGTTTGAAGTGATTCCAAGGGCCTATTGAGCATATATTTCAGTATTGGGTTCTAAAATACCTCCTAAAAAGAGTTCAACACCCATTAATCCCTCAGAAAGCTATACTATGACACATGAAGAGGAAGAAGTGCAGTATGAGATATCAAAATTACGATACCAAGTGCAACAAATTTAGATCTTATGAAGAGCAACCAAAGATGACATAGATGGTTTAAAAGCAGAAATGGAGGCTAATTTGGATGGTTTTAAGGATCAAATAATAGCTAATATATATGATAAATTAGTGGAAGATCACATCGAGCATCAACAACAAGTTCTCCAACTCTCAAAGGATAACCTAACTTTGGTGCAGAATCTAATGAAACAATAAGAAGATCAACATGAAATCAAAAGAAGTTCTGAATCAGTCACAAAAACAAGAACTTAACAAGTATGATAAATTTCAGAGTATCTCAGCAAGTGGAAGAACTTTCCTGTAGAAGATTCCACATGGGAGGATGAGAATTTTATACAGAAGCATCAAGAAATAATCAAGCGTTGAGGACAGCAATTGTTTGAAGGAGAGGGGCATGTTAAGTCCCTATATTAATAGTGTAGTCCCTTATTATGTTAGTGTATCCCCCATTATTTTTATTGTTGTACCCCTGTAACCCCCAGATTGTTATTATTGTGCCCTTACATTATTATTGTTATGTCAGCTAGGATTACATTGTGGCCCCACTAGGATTACATTGTGGCCCCATGGAATCCTATATATATAAAGGAGGTTTTTTCATTTGTATCATCCAAGAATTTTTCATTCATGTAATTTATTGGAGGTTGCCCCCTCGAAGAGGCTTGTTTCTAAGGCATTGATATCTCTTTTCTTCTCTTTTTGGAGCTAGTTTCACAACACGTACTTTGGAATTCACTTTGATACTATTGAAAGATTCTCATTTGTTTAATGTACTAAATTATATTTGTTGTATCCCTTGTCTCATCTTGTGGGTTAAAATGATCCTACAAAGTGATCCCGGTCTTGGTTGAAATGGACCTCTTGTTGCAACTTTGTTGATAACTTATGTTATAGGTGATGACATCAAATTCCGTCAAATACCCATTTGAGGTATTGAATAGATATTTACAATGATAGAAGATACTAGAAATTTTATTACGTGTGGGGTGAGAAAATGATTCCACAAACTCAGAGGGCATGCAGTGGTACAATGTTCTAGACAGGTATAACTTCAATTGCTCATATCTCTCAATCGGGAAACGAAATCAAATTCCATAGAAAACCCATTTCAGATAATAAAATATAATTTCAAATGAGATATTTCTCACTATATAATATGATTTGTGAAGACTGTGGAAATTGCATGAATTTTACTAAAGATTACTGTAAAACATTGAAACTAAAATATGTTTCAAACCCTTATAGGGTCGTAACCTGAATTTGGATTTTTGTAGGAACGAAATAAAATATAGAAATAAACATAAACACAAATATGTAACAGAAATACAAATTCATTTCATTAATATCAAATGATTGAAATATGCTTACAGATAGAATGGACATAAACTAGATAGGGCAATGGTATCTTATCTCTGAGAAGAGATGTGGCAGCTACATGCCTTTGAATTGTGTTACAATGAGGCTCAAGGGCCTTTTTATTACTGAACAATAAGAGAAAACCCTAAACAACCAAAACCCTAACCTGAGGAGATGTACCACCAAGATTTTATGGGCCTCGTTGGGGTTAGTTGGGCAACCAACTTCCTGCGGTCGTAACTTGGTCATAGTATCTTCGTTTGGCATGTATGATACCTCATTGGAAATTTCTCTTCGAGGAATACGTCGTTTAGGACCTCAAAACGACTCTAAAATTTTAGGACCTAAATTTTTTCTAAAATATTAAACAATAAAACTATTGAAACTAACTAGGTGGAATAGGTGGGTGGCCACTTGTAACAACTCCACTTACCCCATTTTTTTTTCTCTTGATATAAATTCTAGTCATACTCAGGATTCTTTTCTGACATTTTCTTCATTTATCATTGTCACAACAATACAATCTGACAAACTGTTGTTATGAAACTTAATTTCTTTCATTAATATTACTTCATTACCTCGATTGTTTTAAGGGAATATATTTCCTTTATTCTCATAAGAACAAATCTTCATTTGTCTTGCACACATTCTTCGTTAATTTAACTGTAAATCAATTTATCCATCCTTATTCATATTTCCTTTCCTCATAGGATTAGAATTGATGTTAATTATTTTATGAACTGTATGTAATATATATATATATATATATATATATATATATATATATATATATATATATATATATATATATATATATATATATATATATATATTACGAAACAAATATATCTATCTCTTTAACTAGTATTCCATTATATATATTTTCCACATTATTAAATATATAACTCTCCTGTCTAATCACTTGAACACCCTTTTAAATATCCTCATGCCAGCTGTGAACATAACAAGTAATACGCTTTTAAGACACGTGCTTCCTTAATTATATACATTAGTACAGCAATAGTGCAACATGTGGAAGTAACGATGTAATAATTTTTACTTTTACATTATCACCTGTGATTACTATGTCATCTAAAAGTAGATTTTATGTAATATATATATATATGAGTTATTACTATATATATATATATGTGTGTACTATCCTAATGTTTGAAAAGGTAAGAATTAAAGGTGAACATAGATAAATAATTATTATATTTTTTTAGTTTTAATACTTATGTCATTTTGGTTCTGTTATCCCTCTTTTTAATTTTTTACTATTTTTAAAATAATTTAAAGTCTACTCTATATATATATATATATATATATATATATATATATATATATATATATATATATATATATATATATATATATATATATATATATATATATAACAATTTCACTGACCCTTACAATTAACTGCTTCAAGGGATCACCCTTAACTTATAATACATACATTAATTTTAATATTAATGGATGTATGCCATTATAATATCATCCCACAACCTAGTTATATGGTATAATATATCTCTCTATATATATTTATATCAACCTATATATATTTATGAGTTTTCATATATTGACCATACAATACCATTAAACATAATTTCCATATCCTATTTCTTTAACCACTCATGCATTTAATGGATTTTGAATACATATATATAACTCATTGTATTTGTATCCCATTTAATTTAACACCATTCTATGTACAAACCCACTTTGTATATTAAATCTGAATTGTTAATTTTATTCACAATATGGTACCATTACATTTGCATTACTATTGCCCTAACTTGTAATATAATTCGATGTACCAACGCCAATGGAATACTAACCATTGAAATGATATTTAACTTATAACATATAAAATTTGTAGAAATTATACAATATGCATTTATATCTTGGATTCACCCAATCTAACAATGTACCAAAGTTAAATATTGAATCGCTTCTATAAATATTTTGTGGAATTAAAAGCACAATCACTAATCACATGAACATGAAGAAATATCAATCACACACAACACAGATAATTTCCCAGGGAAGTATTATTGCTCAAAACCCCTCTATCTTATATTTTATATTCCACAAGGAATCATGAAACAATTACATACAATTATTCTCACAAGAGTCCTCCTATATTCAGCTAATTGTATCACACTGATCCAGACAGAATTGGGCCAATATTCATCCAATTCTTAGCATATCTTCAGCTTGATTTTTTCACACATTTCATGAGGAATGCAATCCCTATTCACAAGTAATTCTGGACTTCCTACATTGCACTGAGTATCATGGGCATCCTGTGGTGTTTTAACTACACCTGGGTAGCCTGCTAATATCACAACTGATAGTTACACTTCCCTTTCACCTAGATCTCAATTAGATCTCCACTAGAACTCACATGCATGCAACTAATAATAGTAAATCCTCAGTTGCATTTGAGATCATTGATTGTGAATTAATTAATATTTAATTCACTTGATATCTCACTAGAGTATCTAACAGTTACAACTAGCAAAACTGATTTTAACTCACTTAACTGAGTTAAACTGATTTACAACTTGTACCAACTCATGCACCACTGCACTTCAAACTCTGTTACAACTAGAATTACTCTGCATGCCTCACCAACTACCCCTAACTCGAAATCCACTAGCTAACTAATTTTATCACTCTCAGTAAACTATTACAAGTTATCTTGGAGAATAGATTACAGTTTATTGTCCATCTTAATTAAGGGATAACTGAAATAGACATGCACCAAAAAATAGCCCTGTGGGCCTGACCCTAGTCTCGGTGCATAATGCAACTAGGTGTTGAATGCAACCAGGTACTTAATGCACTATGAGTGGGTGGTGAATATTCTTATTGAATCTTAACACCCTCTCAACAAGAAAATAATTATCCTTCGCCCTGATCCTATCTATATGGTATTCAAATTTTCTCCTAGTGAGTGACTTCGTCAAAATATCTGCATCCTAGTCTTCTGTGGGAATGTACTGAAGCAACATGATCCTCCTCTGCACACAATCTCTGATATGACATTACCGGATATATATTCTTGGACCTATTATGAAACATAGGATTAATCGAGATTTTAATGCAACTTTGATTATCACAATGAATCACTATCGGATCCATATGAGAACTAAACAAACCAACCAAGATCTTTCTCATCCAAATATCCTTACATGAATCTTGACTTGCTTCCATATATTCCGCTTCCAATGAACTAACTGCCATGGATCGTTGTTTCCTTTTGTATCAGGAAACTGTTTTTGATCCAATGCTAAAGATCCCCCCTGATGTGCTATTTATGTCCAATGCACTTCCAACCCAATCTGCATCCATGAAGCCATGCAAATTGACTCCATCCATCTATCTGTACCATAGACCATACTCTGATGTGCCCCTCAGATATCTCAGGACAGGCTTCCTCGCCTTCTAAAATAGCTTGGTAGGCTTAACCATAGCTTGAATCAGCTGGTTAACTGTGTAGAAAATGTTTAATCTTGTGTTCACCAAATACATTAGTGAACCCACTAATTGTCAATAGACAGTAGCTTCCACTACCTCTCTAGAAGTAGCATCCTCTTTCCTCCAATTTCCTGGAAGAGGGGTATCCATGGGTTTGTAGCTCTCCATGTTAAACTTACCCAGTATTTCCTTTGCATACTTTCATTGAGACAAAAAATGTTCACCATCCCATTGCCATATTTCCAATTCAAGGAAATAATGAAGGAGGCCCATATTATTCATTTCGAACTCCCTTGAAAGCTCCTCATTGCATGAGTGTATCAGCTGCTCATCACCAGTCAAAATTAGATCATCAAAATAAAGAAAAATCATCAATAGCCTACCCTCAACCACAATCTAGTACAAGTTTTCATCTAGTTCACTTTCGGTGAAGCCCAGTCCAGTGAAATAGTTGTCTATCTGAGTGTACCAAGCAAGGCATACCTGCTTCAGCCCATACAGTGCTATTTTGAGCCTGCACACATGTGACTCACTATTGAATTTTTTGAAACCTTCAGGATGCTCTATGTACACCTCTTTCTCAATGATCCCATTGAGAAACACAGTTTTCACATCCATCTAATAAATGCGCTGACCCATCTGCACTGAGAGTGAAAGGATGGATCTTATGGAAGAGTACCTTGTGATAGGCACAAAAGTCTCATCATAATATATCCCCTCGATCTATGAGAATCCTCGGGCCACAAATTTGGCCTTGTATTTCTCCACACTCCCATCAGTAACTTTCTTTACCTTGTAGATCCATCTTGATCCAACCACTGATTTGTCGACTGTTCTTGGGACTATCTCCGATGCACTGTTCTTGACAATGGAGTCATACTCCTCCACCATTGAATCAACCCAAGTAGGCTGTTGCACTGCTTCCTAAAAGGAAGATGGCTCAGTCACAATACATTTTCTCATAAGAGCCATGTTTCCAGTAAACTTGTTAGGAGATTGTCTCTATCTGAGCTATGAAGTAGGGGCTCCTACATTTTGTGCAACATCAAGTGTCAGCCTATCAGATTGAATAGTGTGCCTTCTTCCATTTCAAATGGATGGCTCTACATGAGTGATTTCCTCAACTCCATGAACCTCCTCATGGGGTCGATCCACATCTTGAAACTCATCTTTGGGAACCAAAAGTTCCTCCTCTGTGTGCAAGTCCAACTCCCTCTCAAGGGACAACCACATGGCATTATTCTCATCAAATTTGATATCCCGTCTCACAAATTTCATTCTAGAATTTGGAAAATACACATGAATTATGGGGTGTTTCAATGTACCCCACAAAAATCCCAACCTTAGCAGTCAGTTTCAGCTTCTTCCTAGCATCCTTGGTCACATGCACATAAACATATGAACCAAAAATCTTAAAGTGTGAAACATCAGGTTTCTTACCAGTGAAATCCTCTTCAGGTGTACTCATGCCAATCACTCTATGAGGACACCGATTTTGCACATGTATCATTGTATTGCATGCTTCTACCCAGAGATACATCGGTAGGCCTTGATCATGCAACATCGCTCGTGTTGCACCCACAATTTTTATGTTCTTCCTCTCTGTGACCCCATTCTATTGTGAGTTATGAGGAATTATGAGTTCTCTTCGAATTCCTTCTTCGCTACAAAATTTCTTGAACTCGTTAGAGATGTATTCTCCACAATTATCGCTCATAAGAGCCTTCACTTCCTTCCATGATTCTTTCTCCACTAGTGCCTTAAACTCATATAACTTAGAGAATGTTTGATCTTTCTTCTACATGAAGATGATCCAACACTTACGAGAAAATTCATAAAAAAATATTATATGGTACTTATGTTTTGTTGTTGAAGCAACCAAGAAAGTACCACACACGTATGTGTGAACTCTCTCAAGGATACCAAACCTCAGTTTTCCTTCTCATGAAAGGTTTCCTTTAAATTGTTTCCCATAGTACATCCCTTACATGTGTCTGACTACACAAGCGTACCCCTAGGAAGACCAATACAAATATGATGCATGACTTTCAAGGCTCCATGGTGAAGATGGCCCAATCACCTGTGCCATAATTCACCCTCATCCCAGCTCACTAGTTGATTTTCCTTTCCCATCATTACTGCGCATCCATCTACCTCCAGCTTGTGGAGATTCTTAACTCGAATCCCTATCCTCTTGGCTTGACCCATTGTTTTATGTCGCAGGAAACCTTTTCCACCACTAAAAACAATGTCGTAGCCTCTATCCTCTAACATTGCAACTGAGACCAAATTTTTCTTCAGACCTGGTACATGCATTACATTTTAATTAAAATGGTTTACCTAAATCTCTATGAAAGGTAGTGGTACCAATCCCAGTGGCACTACACCATCCTTCGTCGCCCATTTTAATATGCATATGGAGATCTTTCTCCTCCAAGTCACTGAAAATTTCCTTATCTCCCGTAATGTGAAAGGAAGCGCCACTATCCAAATACAACACAGATCACAATGCATGTGATCAATGATAAGTCAAGCTCAAATTGCGAGGCAAGGACCTCACCAGCTGTAGATCTAGTAGCCCATTTGTTCTTCTTCTTTTGTGGATAGTTAGTAGCAAAATGCCCATGTTCGTGGCAGTGAAAACACATCACCTTAGACATGTCCTTCTTCTTGCCATTCTTAGACTCAGATTTTGAATGCAATTTCTTCCCCTTCCCTTTCCTTGCCTTGGTAGCCAAAGAAAAATCCTCTTCATCCTCATTCTTAGATGAAGATCTATCTTTGGTGTTATGTCTGAACTCCTCCTACACCAAATCTGACAATAGTCGTTCCCAATCTGGAAATTTTTCCCTTCCATTGACAAAGTCTTGATATCTGTACCAACTCTTGGGAAGTCATAGGAGAGCCAAGCTCACTAAATCATCATCAGAAATTGTTATTCCAATGCTCCCCAGTTCATCCTTAAATTGGAAAAACTTTATCAGATATTTTTGAATGGTCTTGCTCTTTTCCATCTTGATCTTCCTCAGTTTATCCTTGAGCGCAAATTTCCTATGGTCGTTGCAGCTTTGGAATAGAACCATCAAAGCCTTCCATGCACATTGCATATGGTGTGCCTTTCCCATGGAGGCTTGAAACAATATGGTCTCGTACTCCATCCAACAATATCATCCTCATCTTTTCCACTTTCTTTTTCCATGCATTAATATTTGCAGCATCGGGTTTAGGAACATCTTTGTCAATGAAGTCCTTCAACCCATCGTCTCCGAGTATTGTCTCCATCTTATCCATCCAAGAAATTTAGTTCAATATTTCTTCAAGTGCATACTCTAAACTCAAGCCATTGAAATCCATTTCGATATTGAATCAGTTGTAGCACCAAGAAATACTTTCTACAAATTTGAAATCTATCCAGTCACAAACTCAACTCCTGCTTCACTTCTGCAATTTCCTGTGCTCTGATACCATGTAGAAATTATACAATATGCATGTATATCTTGGATTCACCCAATCTAGCAATGTACTAGAGTTAAATACTGAATCACTTCTACAAATCATTTTCGTAATTAAAACACAATCGCTAATCACATGAACATGAAGAAAGATCAATGACACACAACACAAATAATTTCCTGGGGAAAGATTACTGCTCAAAACCCCTCTATCCTAAATTGTATATTCCACAAGGAATCATGAAACAATTACATACAACTCTTCTCACAAGAGTCCTCCTGTATTCAGCTAATTGTCTCACACTAATCTAGAAAAAATCAGGCCAATAATCAGCCAATTCTTAGGTTGTCTCCAACCTGCCTTTCTCACGCATTTTATGAGGAATGAAATCCCTACTCACAAGGAATTCCATCCCTCCTACAGTGTGATGAGTATTATGAGCATCCTGTGGCATTTTAACTACACCTGGGTAGCCTAATAATATCAGAACTGATAGTTACACTTCCCCTTCACCTAGATCTCGACTGGGTCTCTTCTGGAACTAGCATGCATGCAGCTAATAATAGTAAATCCCCAGTTACATGTGATATCACTGATTATGAATTAAATAATATTTAGTTCACTTTATCTTTCACTAGTGTATCTAATAGTTACAACTAGCACAACTGATTTTAACTTACTTAACTCAGTTAAACTAATTTACAACGTGCACCAACTCATGAACCACTACACTTTGAACTTTGTTACAACTAGAATTACTCTACATGCCTCACCAACTACCCCTAACTCGAAATCCACTAGCTAACTGAGTTTATCACGCTCAGTTTAACTATTACAAGTTATCATTGATAATATATTAAAGTTTATTGTCCATCTTAACTAAGGGATAACTAAAATAGACATGCACCCAAAAATAGCCATGTGGGCCCCACTCTAGTCTGGGTGCTTAATGCAACTAGGTTTTGAATGCAACGAGGGGCTTAATGCACCAAGCATGGGTGTTGAATCTTCTTGTTGAATCTAAACACAATTTGGTATACTTCCTTATTTATCCATAAGTTTAAAACCATATTTAATGGCGCA
>CM076570.1:322170273-322246500 GCA_034641835.2 Pinus albicaulis | reverse complement strand
AACCATATCACCATCAAATCTATAATTCATAACATAGGATTTTTTTATCATATTTTATAATGTTTGGGTGTATTAATTTGACTGGAAAAACAACTATATGCATTTAACTCTTATCTTTTCGATTTTTCCTTGCAATAACTCTTCGTACCTCAATCACCTGCTCATCACATGGGCTTAATTACTACGGGAACAATTATAGGGTTGATATGTGGAATTTTCAATGGCTTGGATTGGTTCATATTCCCACCATTGAAAATAGAATTGGTTAGGGTTTACGGTTTTGTCTCTTTCAATTTCATTTGTGCAATTTTGGTAGCTGAGACCCTCTCCTTTGGTATCCATCATTCCTCTGGTTTTTGTAAGGAGAACCATTGAGGGCCAAAGGAATTTTCTACTAATTTTCATTGCGATTACTCTCATGGAATGCTCAGGTAAGTTCTGATGTTTTATTATTATGCATACTCAAAATCGTTCATAATTTTCATTTGTGTTAATCTATTTCTATGTATAATTTTGATTTCTTTTAATCATTCCTCTTATGCATTCCAAGTGCTAACCCTTAATGCCTTTACCCACAATTTTTTCATTGCATTTTTAGTAATTTTCTTACAATAACCGGAGGTACTCTCCTACCTTATTCACGTTGTGTCACAACAATCCCAACATTTGGAATTTCAATAAGTTCTCAGCCTTCCATTCGTTCCCCAGCTAATTAGTTACACAAATTTCTGGTTTCTGAGTTTTTTGCATGCTCGGAAAATTGTGTACATGCATGTAGAAATTTAATTCAAATGTTATATCAGGTTTTTCCCAAATCATTTGGGCCTCTGAATTGTGCCACCATTAATTTATGTGTCTATTTGATTACACATTGTATATTAAATTTCTTGGTGCAAATTTTATTGTTTTTGTTACCTTTGAGGTAGGCAGTTTATCTGTGGATTGATCACAGAGAAAACCCCTCTCCTCATACCCTTCAAGAGTATCATTTCTCCGTTTTCTCCTCCTTGTACTGACTGAATCAATTTTTCACGCTTAATTTCATTTTTCCTTCACTGTGAATTTATTGTCTTTGTCTGTGTCTAATTCTTCATATCATTGTTGTATCAGTTTACGATAAAAATAATTTCCATTTCCAGTGTATTCGTGCTGAATCAAATTTTAAATCCCATATTAAAATTTTCTATGCATTTATATTTTTGAATCTCAGTTGTATTGTCAGAGAGAATTCTGGGTCTGAATTCTTATTGTATTTCGATCTCCACTCAAAATATTTTCCTTTAATTTTATAAGGTTTGACATTTAATTGAACTTGTATCCTCTGTGTAATGTCAAGGGTTTCAGAAATTGTATTTCATTTAACTCTAGATAGATTTTCCAGAGGGTTATTTTAATTATTTTTTAGTATTTTCCAGCTTAACAACATTTATGTATAAGCACCATCGGTATCCTGATAGATACCCACCACACTTTTTATTTACAATTCCAAGGTTTACATATAGGAATAAAAATATAACAATTTAAATCAACTTAGTTATGACTTTAACTTATTTACAGATCCCCTGTTTCTAGTGATATGGTAAGACTATGCCCTTTTCTAGGTTTAATATTTTATAATTGTATGAAATATCTATAGTACAACTCAGATTTGACTTTCTTATAATAAAATAGAAATCTGAATTGAAATTTCACCTTTATATTTTTCTCATAACAATTTTTCTTTTCTAATACAAAAAAACCTATTTTTCGAGACTTTGTTTTATTTTCGCAATTCTACTCAGCCACCATGTACTTTGTTTCAAACTTCAGCACATGTAAATAATATGCAGTTCTGCAAATTTAGTTAGTAATTTCACTATGTATTTTAATTAATTTCAGATGTCAAACTTCTATGCTTTCTTTTTATTTTCTAAAAGTAATATTTTTCTAGGGTCATGTACAGGAAAAATCCCAATCTTTCTAGTTCCTTAACCAGGTATAATTTGGGTTATCTGCTATTATATAAATCATAGATCTTTTTAGTATTCATTTTTTTATGCTTTATATTAATCTAACACAAATATATGTGTTTCTGCATAGGTAATTTTCTATTTCCCAGAATTCTACCACAATTACTTCACCTTTTAATCAGACGATCTGACGAATAGTTTCGTCTTCCTCCAGGTTGGTCATCCCAGTATACATATTTCAGCTATCTGTTTCTAATGATATTTACCAATATCAACTCTACATATTGTAGTTAATTTTAGTAAAGTGATGACTTTCAGTCAATATATACCTAACTGTTGTAACTGATATTTTTAATTGAAATATATTATGCATTATATTCACCTCTATCGGAGGAATTTCACATACTCATAACAGTTATATAAATTTTATATGTTTTATTTTCAATACACATATGCATCTGTGTGTATGAATATTCCTAAAATAGGAATTATATGTTTTAAATATGAAGTATGTTGATGGGGAAGATTTACACTTTCATGATTTATTTGTAGTTAGCCTCTCCACTATATACATATATGCTTCCATTATCCATTTACATAAATAAGCTATGTATTTTTAATATCGCTCTCTATATTTTTCTTTTAAGTATAGTTACAATTATAATTGACCTAAATCATGTCATATCTATCTAAAATAAAGGTTTTAACAAAGACCTAATAGCAGATTTAGACCCTTCTCTTTGGGTTTCTAGATTATGTGTGGTACTCAACTATTTATTTCAGTATATGTAACCATACAAAATAATTAAGTATACCTGCTATCATTAGAATTATGTTGAATACATATGAAAATTTATTTCTAAGAACACAGCAGACTATTAAAAGGAGTTATAATTACTGATATATAAATCTTTCAGTTGAACTCATAATTTAACCACACCTTACTACAACATAATATCATATTATAAAAGAAATAAGAAGATAAAACTTAACAAAATATGCATACCAATTCTGGTAAGGAATATTTTCCACCCAACCTTGAGCTTAATCCACAACTCCCCCTAATAAAAGGCCAATTCCTCCAAAGTGTAGAAAACCTCTTGTCTAACTAGGATGTGCTTATTTAAGCTTTCTTTCCCTCAGCATGTTTCCATAACTATGTTTAGTTAATTTGGATGTTTTTTTCCCTTATCCTAGGCTTTACTTTTGTTTTTTCCACAAAAGCTTCTTTAAAACTAGCTTTTCCTCTTTCTATTTTTATTCTCACCTCTTCTCATTCACTTTCCACTTTAATGAGGAATTTATTATATTATTATCTCCCATATAATATTTTTATTTTATTTTATTTTTCTCCAAGGATTTTTGAAGAAATTTTGGGAAAGTCTTAGGAATCTAATCCATCCTCATGGATTTTGACTTCCTGGTCTCAATTTACTCTGTCTTTACCTCATGGTATTATTTCCACATTTATATATTAATTTCCACAAATAATATGTTTACATATTTATTTTTGAGGTCCCCCTAACCTTTATGTGTATTCTCTATTTATAGAACGCCGAAAATAGGGATATTACATAGTCCCTCTCTAAAACAAAACATCGTCCTTGGTGTTTTCCAATTTCTCTGTTCCTTTCATTAACCTGTAATGGTTAAGTTTCTTTCATCGTAACTTCTCGCTCCCAAGTATCTTGCTTAGGTGTGAAGTGTTTCCACTGCGCTTCTAACCGCTATTGTTTTATCTGGACGAGAGATCCTTTCATTTTCCCCTATATCACAATCAAACCAAGTGAGCAGATTCATGTACATTTTTTTTTTTCAATATTAAATTATGAACTCAATTTTTATAGGATGAATTAGAGTGATTTTATACTCTCACTCTGATCCTCATGACACCGAAATTTTAATATGATTATCAGAAAAATCATATGCATGCAATATCACCTTTGTAGATTCTTGCATTTCTCTTCTGATCAGTTGAATTTACTAAATACTTTGGGTCTTTCTACAATCTGTTTCCACTTACTGTAGTACTTCTATTATTAGAACCAGTTTGTTCTTCTGTTAATTTCCACTAAGTGGAATGTGGTTCTTGTTCTGACTTGTATCCTTGGATATCTGACACTTGTATTTTTATGTAATTTCTACTAATTACAGAAAGTATGCCCGACTCTTGATTTTTTCTAGCACACACGTGCCCATCATGTTTTACAACATTAGCTTTATTCTCTCTACTAATGCATCTATTGGAAGATGATAAGAAGTATGGAATTTTGGTTTTATCCTCATTCCTCCAAACAAGATTTTCCCCCAAAAGTATATATACTTTTGGCATCTCTATCAGAGAAAATCAACTTGGTGATTCCATGGAGTTAAAAAATCCTTTCCTGAATTCATTTTTTACTTAGAATGTGCAAACATTGGATTGGGTACATGGAAAATGTATTGTTTTAGTTAGAGTTTCCACTACTCTCATGATTTCATCATGTTGGTACTTTCTACTTGATAGTACTAAAATAAAATTCTTTGATACCACTTTCTTCTTCTATTGTTGGACAGAGAAATAATTTGATATATTAGTAGGATGCTGATGTTTTACCTTATCGTTTTGACATTTTAGGCACTGTGCCAAGTATTTTATTTCCTCCTTATTTCATCTCTAGTCACAGTGTAGTTTTGTTTAAAACTGTTATAATATTTTTATAGCTCGGATGACCTCTCTAAGGTTTCTAAGGGTATTCATCTAACATTTCATGGTTAAAATTTGGTACAGAATTTTATACTCTTTACTTGTAAGCATTTCAGTCTTTGATGATTTAGTATTTATCATACAATTTCATCTTGCTGAAGTTTTACCTTTTTAAGGTCTTGCAACAATGTTGCTTGCATTTTCCTCCCACTTGCAATTTTACCCCGCTATATGTATGTGTCAAAATTCGATGAGTATGTCCATTTACATATTGATAACTCGGTTTTCCTTTTCCTTCTATGTTTTATTTTTATATCAAATATTCTGAGGAATTTTAACCACTTTACTTGTCTGGTACTTCAGTTTATTTGAGTAAATGGATATTAATGATCTGCTATCACTAACTTCACGTTTCTAATAGACACTATTTCCACATTTAATGTATTTATATCAGTAGCCAATTATAATTCATAGACTGCATAACTTTATTCATGTTTCTTTGAAATTCAAATTTCGAGATTCATAGACTATTTCTACATTATTTTGCAGTAATATTTTTCTCAGCCTCTCTATACTGTTTTTTCTTCATATACACAACCACTTCTTAGTCGAATGAGCAATTTTCAGTGTAGTATTAATTTTCTGTTTTAATTTTCCAATTAATTTGGTATTTAGTCTTTCCACTATTGTTTAAAATTCTCATTTTTCTGCAATATAGAACTCCTTCTTCAATTTTATGACATTATTCGGCAATACTCATGATGGATTGTATTGCTAGTGTCTTATTGAATTGAATTGAATTCAATATTACATGTTTCTAATTTATCTCCAATCCCTCCTTAGAATTGTCATGTGAAACTCACATTGGTTTAGTCTTACAAATGGTTACAGTTCTCTAAGTAATTGCAACACCATATTATGATGTTCTTATCCCCTTTTCTGGAGTCTCTCCTAACATCTTATGTATATACTTAGGTTAACTTGTTCAAATGTTTGAGTATAATATTGCTTATTAGGTACATGTTTTAATATCCCTATTTTTATGCTTTTTTTTAGACATTTGCAAATCATAAAGGTTAAGTGGGCCTAAAGGAAAACTATATGTGTGGACATATTATTTTTTTAATTAATGAGTGTGAAATTTTAATTATTGTGCAAATACTAGAGTAAATTGGAGACCACTATTTCAAGTCCATGAGGATTGAATTAAATCCAAAGCCTTTCCCAAAATCTTCAAAAATCCTTGGAGAAAATAAAACAAATAAAATATATTAGATTGGGGATAAAAATCTAAAAGATACCTTAGTAAAGTGGAAAGTTACTCAGAAGAGGTGAAATAAAACTAGAAAGAGGAAAAATCTAGTTTTAAAGAGCTTTTGTGGAAAAAACAAAAGGAAAGCCTACGATAAAGGAAAACAACATCTTGATTTAACTGGATGCAATTATGAAAACATGCTGAATGGAAAATAGGCTTAAATAAGCCATTCCTGGGTAGACAAGAGGGTTTCTAAACTTTTGGGGAATTGATCTCTGCTCGGGGGAGGGGTCGTGGATGAAAGCTCCAGGTTTTGTAACAACTCTACTTACCCAAAAAAAGATTTTTTTTTAATTATAAGCTTATACTACTTTTTTCATCATTGAATTGTTTGAATTCCTTCACTGTATAACATCTTACAGAATTTTCTTAAAAGTTTTACTATCTATCGTTAGCCTCTACATTAAGATATAATTATTTTCATAACTTCTCCTATAATTACATCCATACTAACATAATCATATTCAGGTAATTCCTCCTTTAATTTATTGATAATTCACCTCATCTTCATGGAATTCATACATTTATGTTAATGTATATTAAAAACCTTTATAATAGTTTCCATTACTATTATCTTATCAAGTCTATGTACCTTTCCACAACTCTTTTTATAACCTTATCGTTATATCAATGCATTTTATGAACCTTAATAATATTAAAATTAAAGTTACCTATTAGGACATATACCACTACATCCTAATTTTTTCTTATAATTATTTCCCTACATGCTACCCTAGGTATCTCCATTCATAAGGTAATTATTAAGTTCACCTTATCTTATACAAGACTTATAGTAATTATCT
The DNA here is from genome assembly GCA_034641835.2 of Pinus albicaulis. Classification (NCBI taxonomy): domain Eukaryota; kingdom Viridiplantae; phylum Streptophyta; class Pinopsida; order Pinales; family Pinaceae; genus Pinus; species Pinus albicaulis. Next base: position 322,239,747 of record CM076570.1, on the reverse strand, counting down.
TAACTCTTAGATAATTATTCGAATATGCATAACCATACCTAAATGAATTTTAAGACCCAAATTTGATGCTCGTCTATTGAGTTATGAATATATTGGGTTGTTTCTCAGTTTTATCACTCGTTTTCTTTCTCAGAGATTTTTGTATTATGATTTTTACTCTCTGTCGAATTTACCCTCCACAATCCAGGTTTTCTCATTATTCATTATGGTATTCATGATTGATTCCTATATGAATAGAATTTGACAGTTGAATTTGGAACTAAATTTCTAGAAATTGATATTGTTACAGTCACTATGCATGATGGTATTTAGCATGTTATGCTCTGTCTTCTCCTATATTTAGAAATTTAATTAACTTCACATCTCTCAAATCAGTTATTTGTATTAGGCATTATTTTGATTCAGGCAGAGGTATTCAAACATGTTTCAAATTCATGAATATACTTGACCTATATTTCATAGTTTACTTAACCCTCATTTTCCATCAGAAGATTTTGGTAATTCTGTTTCATTTTTCAATACCACCCACAGTGTTGCTAAATGAAATTGAATTTGATTTACGAATTCATTGTAATGAATTTTCCTAAATCTTTCAAATTTACAATTTATTTATATTCTCTATATATCACAGAATTGATGTAAGTAAGTGACTCTATCTTCGCTCGTTTACTGAGAGTCGACTTCAAAATTTCCAATTTATGGAATATATATTTTAACTCAGTTTCTACATACATACATATACATACATACATATACATATACATATACATATACATATACATATACATATACATACATACATACATACATACATATATAGATATATATATATATATATATATCTACATATATATATATATATATATATATATATTCTATTTCATAATTACTTATATTTTTGTTATATACGTCCATTCTGTTTGTCTTATAAATTTGTATAAAATGTTCACAATACTAATTATTAATTTATTGTATGTGAATACTTATGTTTTGTAAGTAATAACCATTTGATTCATTTCCCATATTAACATAATGTTTTATTACAGATGAAAACTCCTCTTTTCCTACTTCCGTATATTCCATGGATTTACATCAAATACCCAGTATATGTTTTCCACTCACAACTCAGGTAATTTATTTTCTATAATTTTTATACTATTACAAAATTCAAATTTCTGTCTCAACTCTCCATACTGACATACATGTTTAATTTTCTTTTTCATGTACAAAAGAGATCTCACTACCTCTAACTTGACGACTAAAGTATATTCATATATTAACTTATATTGATAATTTTCAACGTTTTGTGTATTTATTTTAATTTTTTGGTAGACATAATTCTAACCACTCTTTACGTGGATTTTATATACAGGTATATCAAATCTCGTAATTTACAACATAATTAATTCTGTCTTATTTCTCAAAAGAATTGATAATAATTTTGTTTCCGTATATTTACAGTTTGGTCATTAGCATTCTCATAATTCAACCCAATGAATTCAATGATATTTATACATGTATTCAATATATAATTACAATGGAATTTCAGTCCATATAACTGTGACAGTGACAAATGACATTTTATATGACTATTAGTACATATTTCTATTCTCATTTAATTGATGAATTTCCATCCAAGTTCTTTATATTGTTTCAACTACATGCATAACTTAGGCATAATTCCTAGTTGATTTTTGTATTTATAATTGTATTGTACACATATTGCCTCTATATGTAAAATAATATTATATTTATTATTTCAGCATAAGAAGTAAATGTATGTATATTGATTTCTATGTTTATGAATTTGTACAGTATGAGTTTATGCATACAATTTGTATAGAATATTTCATTCTTATTTTAATAATAAATCCCACTATACATATCTCTCATTCCTCATTGTTTATAGAAATAAATAATTATTTACGATCTCTCTCTCAACATCTTCAGAATATTCTCCACTCCTAACGATGTATTTTATACCTATAGTATATTAATTTTCATAAACCTAACAGTAGATTTAAACCTTTCTCATTGGGTTTAGACATTTTGATTGTTGGTTAATTAATTTAACTAGTCTATGTAACTATACAAAAACTACAACTATACCTGCTATAGTGATGCTTCTGTTAAATACATCAAACACTTCACCCTCAAGGATAAAATAATTAATTATAAAATTTGATAATTCAAAAGACATAATTTTCCCCTTATCTTCCTAACTAGAACAAATTTACTCTTATACAATAATCATCATAACAATAAAATAACAAGACATAATTTAATAATTTATAGGATATAATCATCATCGATTAAATGGAATGTACTACATATTATCTTGATCACATGGGCATATCAATTTCGTTAACAGGTGGAGGTCAGATCTCTCGTCATTTGACGCTTGAGATCAATTCGTACTCCTTCCCTCCATCGATCTTGACTAGGGTTTATTGTATTTGATTTACTTTGTTTCATTCTTCATTTGGAATTTTATTTTCTATGGTTTCAACTCTGGTTTTATTCTACAATTTTGGCAACATTAATGGCTTCCCTCTGCCTAAATTAACTCATAGTTTGAATCTCCCACTCAGGTAACCTCATGTACCCAATTACTTGGCTCAACATTTTTTATTAACTTACAAAGTTCGTTTTTCATTTTTATAATGTATGCATGGTTTCAGGGTTATATTCATAAATTCATTTTTCACATTTCTTTCACATTGGTGAATAGAGGATGGTTTTATCAATAATTGTTCACGGTGAACCCAGAAGGTAATATAGTTTCAACATAATGTAGGTAAGTCATACAACTCCTCTCAAAGCTACTATGTCTCCCTTCTTATGCGTTTGTTCTCAAATTTTTGGTTTCTTTCTTTGCATTATAAATTTTCCTTTTTTCAATTTATATTAGCGATGATATGTAATGGCTGAAATCTATGTGTTTACTTTGTAATTTGTCTTCCAAAGCTTACAACGAGTGCATTGTTAAAATCCATTTAACTTTTAGCCCCAAATTTCATAGTTATCTACTAATTTATGAATTCGTTTTGCTTTTTCTCAGTTTTATCAGTATGTTGCTTTCCCAGAGATTTTGTATTACATTTTGACTGTTTGTCTTAGATTTACCCTTGAAAATCAAAGTTTTCTTATTATTCATTATGGAAATTTTAAATGCTTCCTATATGCATAGAATTTGATAGTTTGAATTCGGAATTAACTTTCCATAATTTGATATTGTTACAGTCACTATGTATTGTTATAGTGAGTATGTTTTTCTTTGTATTCTCCTAAATTTTTACATTTAGTTAACTTCTCATCTCTGAGATATGTTAATTGTACTTAGAATTATTGCGATTCACACAGTTATATTTGAGCTTATTCAACTTTCGTAATATATTTAATCTATTTTCCATAGTTTAATTAACGCTCATTTGTCCTCAATGATTTTTCTTAATTATGTTTCTTTTTTTCCATACAACCCACCACATTGCTAAAACGAATTGTAATCAATTCCTTGTAATGAATTTTCTAAATCCTTCATGTTTGTAATATATTTATATTCTTTTTATACCATGGAATTTTATTTAATGGTGTGACTCTATCTTCGCTAGTTTACTGAGAGTCGACTTCTACATGTTAGATTTATGGAATATCTATATTTTAACTCAATTTCTCCATATGTATTATGTTGAATCATTTCTAGTATTTTTGTTATATATGTTCACTCTGTTTGTCTTATAATTTTTTATAAAACGTTCAAAATACTAATTATTAATTTATTGTATGTGAACACTTCTATTCTATAAGTAATAATCATTTTGTTAATTTTCCTAGACTAACATAATATTTTATTACACAAGAAAAATATCCTTTCCTGCTTCCATAAAATTCACGGATTCACATCAACCACCCAATGTACAGTTTCTATTGTGGCTCATTTGCATTTACCTTTGAAATATTTTTCAAAACATCAAAAAAGCATATATGTTAGAAAATGTAAATTTTGTATGTACAAGAAGAATTTTAATTTATATGTTGGTACATTAACATTACATGATGAGATGTGAAGGTGGGTCGAGTCGGGCTCATTCACGTGCAGAAGAGTTCAAAGGCTGGACCGAGGGGCACGTTCAAAACATTGAACACCAGTCAGAGTCGGGTCAGGCTCATTCGTAAGCTCTAGAGAGATTGGCATGATAGAACACCAGATAAGCTCGGGAGGGTTACACAATGGAAAAGAATAGACTAATTTCCCACACATAGAGAAATGGTGTATTTCCATTTTAAACTTCAGAGTTTTGGAGGAGGTGCAAAGGGAAAAACAGACGGTCTAGATCAAAGCGCAGAACTGAAACAAAGAGATGGATGGTAGGCATCGTATCGCATATCGCATTCGGTAAAGGTTACAAGTTTGAAATATGGTTAAAAATGTGATTGTGTGATGCAATGCGACCACATATCGCACTTCACAAGTTTAAAGAGTTAGTGCTAAGGAATGTGTTAAAGGTTGTGATTTGCGGGTGGGCCCACCTCTCTTTTCCACATCACCTCCCTCTCCCCGCATTTCGCACTTTGAAATTTTTAATGTTTACCTCCACCTCTCATAAACTTAATCCTTCAATTTGTGATTTGCGATATCTATGGGACCCATCCTTGCCATGTCACCTCCCTATGCCCGCACTTCGCACTTTTCAAGATTTAGTGTTTACCTCTGCTGCTCATAAACTAAATCCGTCGATTTGCAATTTTTGATATCCTTGGGACCCATCCCTGCCACATCACCTCCATCTCCCTGCATTTCACACTTCACAAGTTTAAATGTTTACCTCCACTGCTCATAAAATAAATCCACCGATTTGCGATTTCTGATACCCATGGAACCCATCCATGCCACGTCACTCGCCTCTCCCCACACTTTTCACTTCGCAAGTTTTAGATCTTACCTTCCATTTCTCATAAAAAATCCACCGATTTGTGATTTGCGATTGGCCCAACCTCTACTTGCCACGTCACTGTCTACCCATTACATCTCATGTAGTTTAACACTTACCTCCTTTCTTTCATAATAAAATCCTCAATTTGTGATTTTTGGGCGGATGCGATGTGGTTTTAAAAGCGAACTCCAAAGGTTTTCAAATCCAGAGGTAAGGAATTTCTTGTGTTAAATCACATCGAAGCAAGAAATGGAGGATTATAATGTAAAGTCAGTGAAACGCTGAAATGTGATAGAAAGCAGAGGCGATGCGTTCTCCAAGGGTGAGTAGAATATAGTTTAAGTCCAAGCCTAGTGGTGGTTGATGAAGAGAAGACAGAACGTTGTTGGCACACACAGAGGCATAGGTAGAGTCAGGAAAAAGAACATACAGTGGAACTTATTTTAAGCATGACAGTTGGGCCAAGTCGGGCACTGAGGCATTGTTTTAGAACTGTGCGGCTATCACATCATAACCAGAAAGGACACCTCAGCGCTTCTAAGGGACACATCAACAACAATCATATTTAGCAAAATGAATGATATTTCTAGTTTCAATTTGTTTTCTTAGTCTGATTTCATAAGTAATTTTAACAGTTTAGGTAGTCGAAGTAGTTTCAAGAAGTTCAACAGTTATGAACTATTTGGATGTATTTAAGTAGATAGAAATAAAGAAAAGGGGTTCCGAGTTTTGGACCTCTAGATGGCTGTTAATTTGGTACTGAAATTTTTGAGAAATTAATGAGAGAAGATCAAGTTCCTACACCTCTTGATGTTGACATGTCTTTCCAGTTTTTCTCTATGTTTATTCCTCTTTGAATGTAGTGAAGTAATGTAGCTATGGGTCTCTTTTTACATCTATAAGTAAGAGTTAAACAATCCTTAATGTGTGCTCCTTCACTCCATCTCTTCTCCCTTCACAAATTCTCTCTGAAACTTAAAAGTAATAGATTATGTGTTTACAACATATTATTTTGAGTTTCCCCTCTCTTCGCAAACTCCTGATGAAAATTTAAAGTAATAGATTTTTTGTTTACGTCATATTATTTTGGGTTTCCTCTCTCTCTCCATTAATTTCCTCTTAAACTTAAAAGTTGTAGATTCTGTGTTTTCAGCATATCATTTTGAGTTTCCCTTACAGTTCTTCTTTGTAACATCTTCGTTTCAACAAAAAAAACAACAATTATTGATGGAATTTCTACTACTCACATAAAATAATCTTCCATGGTTCATCACATTTTGACAAATATCATCAGTCAGTCTTTTTCGTTCATGTAATTTTAATCTTTCATGAACACATATACCCCTTTTGGGACTAAAATTCCAATTCTACAGTTTCAACGAGACTCTATGTCTAGGAACAATTCCATTTCATTTTTCATGGAAATTAATAGAGTACTAATTAGATCCCCACTTAACTATTATTGACCCATCCCTTTTCCATGTTAATTACTTGTTACATCTTCCAAGTTTATTCATTTACAACTATATAGACAATTGTCTTAACTTTAATTAAAATTTTACGAAATATATCTATTTTCTGAGATATGTATTGTCATCAGAGAACTTAACTTTTTAGGGTAAAAATGTGAAGTGGGGTTACACTTTTGTGAGAATAAAGGGCGGAAAACTTTTTTTCTCAACAATTCAGCCAAAATTTTATAAAACTTCGGCCGAACTGTTCGAGACTTCGGGCGAACTTTTGAAATTAGTTTTTCCTAACTCATTCGACCATTTACATTGATGATGTACTAACAGCGTGGGCAAACAAATTTTTGGTCGGAGATGGGAAAACCGGCAGCAAAAGTTCGGTCGAACTAATAGTCTGGCCGAACTATTAGTTCGGCCGAACTTTTAAAATAGTTCGGCCAAACTTGTTCTTATAAATATATCAGGCCGCAAACCTTAACAGCTTTCGGGCATATTACCATTGTCTGTTTGTTGTCTCGCGTCTGTCTATCTCACGTTTGTGTGTTTGTATGGGCAATGAGGTGAGGCATTGCTCTGTTGCACCTCGACAACGAGGTCAGGTGTTGCTCTGTTGCACCGCGACAACGAGGTGAGGTGTTGCTCTGTTTTGTTTGTAATTTTTTTTGTTGATTTTTTTTTGTTTGATTTTAATTTTAATTTTTTGCAGGGGATTGTTTGCTCTATTTGTTTGCAGGGAATTTGGTCTACTTCCTCCACAACGTCTTCATCAATCTTCTGACTCATCTTCTCATTGCAGCTTCGTCCTCTTGTCATCTACGAATTCCTAGGTATGTTATCCTTCTCCCAACCTCTATAGTTCCTTTATCTCTATCTCCATGTCTAGTTCCTTTATATCGATGTCCATGTCTGGCTTATAAATTACAGATTACCAAATTTCCAAAAGAATCAAATTTTGGAAAAAAAACACAAAAATTATAGATGACCATGTTTCTAATTCCATGATTCATACCATCACAATTCATATTCTTTTTTCAAATTCATAATTCATGTAATCGCAATTATTATTATATATTCAGATTCATCATTCATAGAATAATTCATAAACAAATTCCAGAATTAAAATTCATTATTTCTGAATATTAAATGGTTAAAAATTTGACAAGAAATCATATTTATAGTACATTCCTGATATTAGGTTGTCACTGTCACTATATTAATGCTCTCCAAACACATGATATTAGGTTGTCACTATCACTATGTTAATTCTCTCCAAATGACTGATACTAGGTTTTCACTATCACTATGTTAACGCTCTCCAAATGCATGTTATTGTTAGGTGCCTTCAGGCCTCAACCTCTTATAATTTGCAAAGGAAAGTGAAAAATGATGGTGTTTATGTTTAGGTATTTGTTTTATAGGGTTTAGGTTTACTTTATATGCTTGTGGTCCTCTCCACCATACTCTTCCCTGCCATGACCCCTTCCCTTTCTCATGCAAATTTGATTTTTTTAATGTTTTATTGGCAACATTTTTTTGACAAAGTATTTTTTTCATCATCTTGGGAATGGATCCATAAAATTTCAAATTGATTCCATTTGCAAGAAGAATTTCTAATACTGTTCAGGGATTCAAATATTCCAATTTCGTTTGGAACCTTACCTAGGCGATTACAGGATCTATGGCCTACTCTGATCCTTATAATATACACAGAACCTAGTGACTAAAATAGATATTAGCAAGGGTCTCATGCACTGTGTAGTTTGAACTATCACGTGCATGTCTGAGAGTCAGTGACATGCTAGAATTGAATCTATGTCAAAAAATTTCACATTATAATTCATGACGTATATAAGTTTTATGTTTCATTATTTGTTGAATTGTTTGATGTGTCACTTTGGCTTGGAGGGTTCACGCCTTACGGGCCCTTTGGAGGTTGCAGGTTGTATAGCATGGATGTTGTGAGCCCTTACGATTTGTTGTATAGCATGGCTATTGTGGGCCCTAAGAATTGGTTCTGCATTTAATTTTTTTTTTCATTATAAATTTTTTTCATACATTAGAATTAGGTGAGCTACATCCATTTCCCTCAGAAATGGCTAACTAGTGTTTTCATTTCTTCCACTGAAAAATAGAATTTTGCAAGTAGAGAAAAAATATCTTCTTGTCAAATACAAATTGAGAAATGACTATTTAGATATCTATTTTAATTTCTTTCACTGAAATTTTCAATGGACAGTTGCACCTACGTATGGTTCCTTTTCATTACATGTTGAATACTTTGCCTTATAATTTGTACTTTTTCTCTCCTCCACATACCATTGGTTTGCCTCCATCTGAGTAGATTTTTCTTGAGTTAACTTATTTCAATTACAAATTACCAACAACCTGTTCATTGGCCTTTTCTTTATTTTTTATTTTTTTTTTTAATTTAGAATTTTATTATTATTATTATTATTTTTAATTTAATATTAGTCCACTTAGAAGTTTTAGTGCATCGGAAGAGACATACTATACAACCTTCCTAGATTAAAGGTCGTTTGTCTAGCCTTTTATTTTTTCCTAACAAAATTTTTTGTTTTGATAATAGTTATAGATTTTTGTTACGAAACAATAATTATAAATTATTTTTGAGAAAAATATTAATAATGAAGGCCGAACCTAGCTACATTCTTCAACATCTAAGAGACACAATTGTATTGTGATATTTTCCATTCTTCCCAACTTAGTCCATCCTTCTAGAAAAATACCTTTTAATGAAGAAAAGATATCCAAAGTGATCCACTAATATTTTTTCACCAACAACTATTCCATTTTGGACTTAATATCTCAAAACTATGATCATCGAATTTATGCATCTATATCTTTAAACTACTCAACTATTTTATGTAATGGGGTCTATCACATTTCAAGAAAAACACATTAGCCATAAAAGTTTCCCATTGAAAACAAAAGTAATTTGATACAAAACATAGTTTTTAACCTTATATAGTTAATTGTTTCAAATATATTCTTAATAAAATGAAAAATATTCAATGTAAAACACATGCAATAACATATAATTGTGATATTTTCCCTTCTTTCGAACGTAGTTCATCCTTCTAGAAAATTCCCTTTTAATTCAAAGCAGATATATCCATAGTGATCCACTGATATTTTTTCACCAACAACTATACCATTTTTTACTTATATATCTCAAAACTATGCTCATTGAATTTATGCATCTATATCTTTAAACTACCCAATTATTTTATTACACCATAGGAATCATTTCAATATATCTCCCATTTTAATGGGGTCTATCACATTTCAAGAAAAACACATTAGCCATAAAAGTTTCCCATTGAAACCAAAAGTGATTTGATACAAAACATAGGTTTTAACCTTATATAGTTAATTGTTTCAAATATATTCTTAATAAAATGAAAATTATTCAATGTAAAACACATGCATTAACATATAATTGTGATATTTTCCCTTCTTTCCAACTTAGTGGACATCCTTCTAGAAAAATCCCTTTTAATGAAGCAGATATATCCATAGTGATCCACTGATATTTTTTCACCAACAACTATTCCATTTTGGACTTATATATCTCAAAACTATGCTCATTGAATTTGTGCATCTATATCTTTAAACTACTCAACTATTTTATTTCACCATAGGAATCATTTCGATATATCTCCCATTTTAATGGGGTCTATCACATTTCGAGAAAAACACATTAGCCATAAAAGTTTCCCATTGAAACCAAAAGTGATTTGATACAAAACATAGGTTTTAACCTTATATAGTTAATTGTTTCAAATAGATTCCTAATAAAATGAAAAATATTCAATGTAAAACACATGCATTAACATATAATTGTGATATTTTCCCTTCTTTCCAACTTAGTGGACATCCTTCTAGAAAAATCCCTTTTAATGAAGCAGATATATCCATAGTGATCCACTGATATTTTTTCACTAACAACTATTCCATTTTGGACTTATATATCTCAAAACTATGCTCATAGAATTTATGCATCTATATATTTAAACTACTCAACTATTTTATTACACCATAGGAATCATTTCAATATATCTCCCATTTTAATGGGGTCTATCACATTTCAATAAATACACATTAGCCATAAAAGTTTCCCATTGAAACCAAAAGTAATTTGATACAAAACATAGGTTTTAACACTATATAGTTAATTGTTTCAAATGTATTCTTAATAAAATGAAAAATATTCAATGTAAAACACATGCATTAACATATAATTGTGATATTTTCCCTTCTTTCCAACTTAGTCCATCCTTCTAGAAAAATCCCTTTTAATGAAGCAGATATATCCATAGTGATCCATTGAAATTTTTTCACCAAGAACTATTCCATTTTGGACTTATATATCTCAAAACTATGCTCATTGAATTTATGCATCTATATCTTTAAACTACTCAACTATTTTATTACACCATAGGAATAATTTCGATATATCTCCCATTTTAATGGGGTCTATCACATTTCGAGAAAAACACATTAGCCATAAAATTTTCTCATTGAAACCAAAATTAATTTGATACAAAACATAGGTTTTAAACTTATATAGTTAATTGTTTCAAATAGATTCTTAATAAAATGAAAAATATTCAATGTAAAACACATGAATTGACATATAATTCACTCGAGAAACCCATGATGAGAAGATCATTTTTTTTATTAGTATATTAATTTTTATACCATTAGACACACACACACACATGTATGTATGTATATATGTATCTATCCCACGACATTTATCAACTACCAATCCATTACCTTGGATCAGATAAAACTTTAGTTCTTTAACTGAAACTGTAGAACCATGGGGTAAACTACCATGAACTAGAAAAATGCTAAAAGAAAAAACCATGTGATGAAAACCATCATAAAGGAAGAATTTTGTTTTCCCAAAAACATTTTTTTGGGGCACTATCCCTAAACACCTGTGTGTGGGGGAATTTTCGTCTTTATGAAACCCTAAAGTGGGGGTCCTTTCCTCCCATTTTATTCCCACCACTATGCTTAGAAAAAGATATAGTGCATGGGGGTATTCACATAAATAATATAACACATACCAAACATCCAATAATTCTCCTTAATGTGACGATCAATGCTGCAATGGTTAGAATTATTTCTACCACCCTTGCATGGATGTGTAGTGGCTATTTTTTTCTTATCCTCCTATTTCCAATTCTTATTCCCCTCCTTCAAATATTCTTATAGACCCCACATATACTTAAGGAGTACATTTGGGCTCTTGGGAAAGATATCCAATAATATGACCATATTTTTTAACTTAGTACATTCTTATACACCCTTATGTCTACGTAAAGTAGTGTGAGTGATTGCACGGGTCCTCTACACACTTTATAGGGTATAATTGGGACAGGTAATGTTAAATTCTACAATTTCTATAGGCATAGTCTGTAAAGGGCCAGGTAGCCTCTGGATCTCATCTTTTATGAAATGTGACATATCCAGTAAATGCCCCTATAGTCAATCTCTAGAATAGATCTAAATAGAAGTTCTTCATTTTAATATCCATAAACCACAACCACTTTAATGGATCTTAATAATCTAGATTGACATGGTTGTATTTTATTAATGTACCTAAATTTACACCATCCATGTTGCTTTATTCTTGTAAAATGTTAAAAGTGGAGTGTATTAATGTACCTAAATTAACACCTTCCATGTTGCTTTATTCTTTTAAAATGTTAAAAGTGGAGTGTTTTATGATGTAATGGATATAAGTAATCTAGATTGACATGGATACAGTGATATGATGATAGTGTAGGTTGATGTTGAAGTTGTAAAATTCTTGTACATATCAATTATTATAAATTATTAAACAATTTGATAAGTGCTAAATCATGCTTCTTATTAAGGACATAACTAATTTTTGATGATAGTGTAGGTTGATGTTGAAGTTGTAAAATTCTTGTACATATCAAGGATGAATGATAGTACAAGCCAAAAATGAAATTATTATAAATTTTTAAACAATTTGATAAGAGCTAAATCATACTTCTTATTAAGGACATAACTAATTTGTCATAACATAACTCTGATATATAAGCACAATATTCAATTCCATTGTTTTGTAGGTAAAGTACTATCTTCACATTAAAGAATTTTATAAGGTTAAACTAAAACTAAAGGCTTTCTCCCAACAATTAAAGGAAAACTTTAAAGCCTAAAAAATGAACCTAAAGTGGCTAAAATTCCATAGGATTTTCGTCTGTTTGTTGAGTGTTAACTTCTACAAGGTTCTATAGGCAGAGTCTGTAAAGGGCCAGGTAGTGTTAAATTCTATAAGTTCTAAAGGCAGAGTCTGTAAAGGGCTAGGTAGCCTCTGTATCTCATCTTTTCTGAAAGGTGTCATATCGAGTAGATTCCCCTACAATCAATCCTTGTAACAGATCTAAATATAAGTTCTTCATTTTAATATCCATAAACCACAACCACTTTAAGGAAAACTATGTACATGTGTCATTTCTCCCAGAAATTGTTAGGCAAAGTTTTAAAAGCATGTGTCATGTTGGATTTCTCCCATTAAATTTAAAGCATGTTTTTAGTAAGTGCATAAAATAATTTTGCAAACCATGTAAATTTCATTTCTCGCACAAACTAAAGGCTTTCTCTCATTAATTCAAGGTAAACTTTAAGGCCTAAAAATTGAACCTAAAGTGGCTGAAATCTCATAGGATTTTGAACTTCCATACAATTTTAGACTGTCTGTTGAGTGTTACCTTCTACAAGTTCTAAACGCAGAGTCTGTAAAGGGCTAGGTAGCCTTTGGATCTCATCTCTTCTCAAAGGTGACATATCCAATAAATGCCCCTACAGTCAAACTTTGGAACAAAAATAGAAGTTCTTCATTTTAATATCCATAAACCACTACCACTCTAAGGAAAACCTTGTACATGTGTCATTTCTCCCTTCTCCCATAAAATTTTAGGAAAAATTTAAGGCATGTGTCATTTCTATTTCATTTCTCCCACAAACTCATAAAGGTGTGACTTTTGACATAACTAGTTGTTTTAGTAAGTGCATCAAATAATTTTGCAAACCATGTAAATGTCATTTCTACCACAAACTAAAGGATTCCTCCCATTAATTCAAGGAAAAATTTAAGGCCTAAAATTGAACCTAAAGTGGTTGAACTCTCATAGGATATTATCCCCCAAACTCAAGGCTTCCCCCCATTAATTCAAGGAAAACTTTAAGGCATAAAAACTGAACGTTGTTTTAGTAAGTGCATAATTTCTTTTTGCAAACCATGTAAATGTCATTTCTCCCAAAAACTAAAGGCTTCCTCCCATTAATTCAAGGAAAACTTTAAGGCCTAAAAACTAAACCTAAAGTGGCTGAACTCTCACAGGATAGCATCCCCAAACTCAAGGCTTTCCCCCATTAATTCAAGGAAAACTTTAAGGCCTAAAAACTGAACCTAAAGTGGCTGAACTTCCATAGGATTTTAGTTTGTTGGTTGAGTCTTAACTTCTACAAGTTCTAAATTACTCTGTAAAGGGTTAGGCAGCCTCTGGATCTCATCCTTTCTTAAGGCATGTTATTGAACTAGATGTGATTTATGCCATAAATTTTAAGGCAAAATTTCATGCAAACCATGCATGAACCATGTATATGTGTCATAAATCTCCCTTAAACTCTAGGCAATGCAATCTTTAATGCATCTCATTTCTAGATGTGAATTATACAATAAAAGTTAATTCAAACTTTAAGATAAACCATGCACATGCCATTTATATCATGCACAAGTGTCATTTCTCCCATGCATTTGCAATAAATGTCAATTTAATATATTTTTATTGAATTTGTTTTTTTTTTTTCAGGGATAAAAGAACCCACTAAATATGGTTGAAAAATGGAAATTATGTATAGATGTTTCTTGCTATCTCAATCCAGGGAAAGTAATGATTACATATGTGCTTTCCAATTTTGCGACTAGCAAAGTCGTCCAAAGGAAAATGAATATACCAAGAAGAACAACAAACAACAAGGCATATTATATTGCATTGATAGAAGGCTTGGGAACAACTATGGAGTATGGATCAAATGGAATTGTAGTTTTCACCAATTCTGAAATTGTGTGAAACCAGATGAATGGCATGTACCAAGTTAAGAAGGAGAGGCTAAAAGAACTGCATGGAATAGCAAAAAACATTGTTAGCCAATTTCAATTTTTTAGTATAAGACATTGTACAAATGTGAATAAGACGTCTGCTGATCTATTGCGTGGGGAAATGCCAATTCATGATTCATTTATCAAAGATGAATTAGAATTATACGGGGCAATGCCAATGCAAGATTCATCTCTCAAATATGAATTAGTTTTGAGACGCTCTTCTTCAAAAATTCAAGATTCATCTCTCAAAGATGAATTAGTTTTGAGATGCTCTTCTTCAAAAATTCAAGATTCATCTCTCAAAGATGAATTAGTGTTGAGACGCTCTCCTTCAAAATTTATTGATGGACATTGTAACATATCTTGGATATGTGTGTGTTTTGTACTTATAAATGCATATTTTTTAATGATCATGTGTTTTTTTCAACTATATACCAAGTGTGCTCCCACCACACAATGTAAAGCGCAACTTGGTGAAATTCACATTTGCGACAAGTGGTGAACTTCACATTTTAATAAAATTAAAATGCAAGGACTTCAAAAAATATTTGTTTAAATGGAGTTTCATGCTTCTTTTTTAATGATTGTGTTTTTTTCAATTTTATACCAAGTGTGCTCCCACCATGTAAAGTACAATTTGGTGAACTTAACATTTTTATAATTTTTTTTGCTTAAATTGAGTTTCACACATCAATTAGTGCTTTGGAGGTTGTGTTTTACATAATTTGTGTACACTAAATTACATTAATTTTCTGAAATTTATTTTGAATTTATTTTAAATAGTAATTTAAAAAAATAATTGTAAATGTCCACTGTAGATATATATATCATGGAGGATGAACGACAAAGATCAACAGAATCCCATATCTCTACGAGAGAGGGGGATCAGGGATTGAGGTATGTTCATGGTATTTAAATATAATCTTAAATCTCCATACATATACATACATGTGTGTACATATGGAACTAATTTTTTATCAATTTTGTGAGTTAAATTAGTTGTTAATAAGCTTAATTTTTTATTTTTTAGGAGCCAAGAGGAGAAGGGTGTATATTCCATCAATGGAGCATGTCCATGGTTCACGCAATCGTGGTATGGTTCACGTGATTTAATCAATGAATATGTACATGTATTTATATGTATGAATGTATTTTTGAATTAATTATAATTCATATTTGTTTATGAAGCTTCTCTCTTGTCTCGTGAGGTTGGTGGTGGTTCAGATTCCCTTAGAGGGTCATCAATAAGAGCTAGCGAATTGCGTGAAGGTGGTGATATGTATTCCCCCAGAGGCCAATCAACGGATGGTCATGTTGGTTCTCAACCAATCGTTGGTCATGTTGGTTCTCAGCAAGGTCATTCTAGTTCTCAAGAGTCTCGGGGTGGGCAAGATGCTAGCCAACCACATCGAGGTGGCCATCAATTTGAATATTTTTTTCATTCAATTTGTACAAATTTGTTTACATGTGTTTTTTTAATATACAAAATTTTATATATTGATGCAGAGGTTGAAAATGATGCTCCAAATGTTGCTCAAAAAAGAGGTGGGATAGAACACTACATTCAAGAAAAAGGTTGTCCACCAACCACAACTTATCCAGCGGACATTTCCGATATACCTTGGGAAACAATCATGCAGCAATGCACCTTAGAAAGGTGTCAACATCTTCATTCAAAATTGAAGAGAGATCGTGTGGCTTTGACTCTACCTGCTAAGAGTCGACAAAGCTTGGAAATAGTTACACACTCTTTAGGCGAACGAGTAGATGTGTACCGAAAGCTTGGGCCAACCACTGATACTTTTTTAGAATTCATGAGAAAAAGAAAGAAAACAGTGATGGGTCCTAATAAATGGGAGGTTGTTAAAAAAAGAGTTATAACAGCAATGGCTGATTCTATGTTTAATTTCGAAGAAGGGCCAAAAAGAAATATTTTGAAGGTGCAACATTTCAAGCACCCTCATATAGCTCACTATTTGTATGATAAACACCTTGCGGCCTATGGAAGACTCCCATGGAATGATGAAGTTCTGCTTTATTTTGAAAATTTATTTTATGCAGAATTATTTTTGCAAATGAAACCCAATTATAATGACCTTCCCCCTGAATTTTTTGGTCCTGGGAAAGGTCGATTGTGTGACCGTAGGGGCGCTAGGCGTGATGTTGAGTTTCCTCTCCTTGAGCCACCATTGGTTAGTCGACCTTTTCGTGTCGAAAATTTGCAGTCAGAGATGGAAGCCACTTATCAAATTAGTCAAGAAGCAAGGGATGCCATCATTGACAATGTTCACAATGGATTGGGTGGAGTCAATGTTTGTCTGAATCGACATGAAAGAGCACATGAGAATGCACGCGCTAATTTTGTGTGTTATACGGATGAAGAGATTGACAACATGAGTGTTTAAAATCTCAAAAAGTATGCAAAGAATTGTTGCAATGGTTAGTAGGACCTAATTGTTCATGAGGAAGAGGGCATGGGAATGGTATGTGTTAATGGTTAGGGTTAAATTATTTTAACAAATGTACAATTTGTAATAAATACATATATACATACATTTGTTTGTATACATTAATCTAACAAAAATGTATCATTATATGTTAACACAATTTGCAGTTGTCATGCTTGATGAATGAAGAAAATGTTAATATCACGGTTGGAGCCTCTGGTTCAAACAATAAAGATGGGTCTCACCACCAATCATACAATCAAGATGGTTCTCACCATCAAGATATGTTGGAAAATGTTAATGTTTTTTAAGTAAACATGATGATGTACAATTATTTTTTATCTATTATTATATATATCAAAACATGATGGGATATTTTTAAAATAAATAATTGTGCACACATGTACATGTACATATACATAATAAAATTTTTTAACCTATTATGATTACATATGATGTTTTTGGGATGGCGGTAGCTTCTTCTTCCTTAGGAGATGTACCTTCTACTTCATTAGGAGATGTACCAAATCCACAATCACAAGTATTGAAATATTTTCACTTTTAAAACTTATGTTTTTAAGTTATATATTCCACCTCAAAAAGTTCCATTATATAATGAGATATATCTATATCTTGAGTTATTTTAAATTTTTTGAATTTTAGGTTTTCGGAGAATTTCTTTCTGAACCACTTTTAGGAAATGTGCCAAATCCACGAGCACAAATATTTAATTTTTCACTTAAATATATATATATATGTTTTTAAGTTATAAGTTATAAATTGAAGTTTAAAATTTTTATTATAAATTGAGAGCTAGAGATTTTGAGTTATTTTAAATTTTTTGAATTTTAGGTTTTTGGAGATTTTCTTTTGGAGCCTCTCTTAGGAGATGCGCCAAATCCACCAACAGAAGTATTTAATTTTTCACTTAAATATATGTTTTTAAGTTATAATTATAAATTGAATTTTAAAAGTTTTATTATAAATTGAGATCTAGATCTTCAGTTATTTTATACTTTTAAATTTTTTGAATTTTAGGTTTCTATAGAGGATTTCTTTTCTCCACAGACTCTAGCGATGGAGATAGGAACATCCACACCATTTCAACCATTTTAACAAGTTGATTAACTTTTTTTTTAATATTATTGAAAATAAGTTTATATATGCATTTTCATTTGAAAATTTTTAGTGTGTATATATATATATATATAACTGTACATGTATATTGTACAGTTTACTTCTGGAGATGTTCCTGTGGGGGAAGTTGTAGTGGACGAGCAACAAATGGAGAGGGAACCTCATGAGGTATTGCATGCTTTTTTTTTACATTTTGTTTTTTACATGAAGTTCTATATATTCTCACTCAGTTTTAAAACATCAAATTTTAATGTTTGTACACATTGTGTACAGGTTCCCCATGCTTCGCAGGATAGCTCAAAGATTGTGACTTTGCTGGGAAAGACACTACATCCATATGTATTTGATGGATGATGCACATGCACACATGCAAAATTATATTTTCAATAGATTTAGTCTTAAATTTACTTTTTAATATATAGTCTTATCTAGATGCAATCATATATAACTTGATACTTGATACTTGTGAGATCTATAAATTTTGGACATATTTTATGTGAACTACATTTGGTACATGTGAATGTGATATATAATGTTTTTAAAGCTTAATTTTTGGATGGTTGAACTACATTTGGCATGTGAAGTAATGTTACAGTGTTATATATAATTTGTTTTGTTTTTAAAACTCAAGTTTTGGATGGTTGAACTACATTTAGCATATGATGTGAAGTAATGTTGTGTTAAATAAATTTTTTTTTGAAGTGTTATGGTTTAACTACATTTGGCATATGAAGTAATGTTACTCGATTCTTGATACTTGTGATCTATAATGTTTTTTTTTTTAACTCAAGTTTTGATACTTGTGATCTACAATGTTTTGTTTTTAAAACTCAAGTTTTGGATGGTTGAACTACATTTGGCATGTGAAGTAATGTTGTGTTATAATTTTTTTTGTTTTTAAAAATTAATTTTTGGATGGTTGAACTATATTTGGCATGTGAAGTAATGTTGTGATCTATATTAATGGTTTTCTTTTGAAAAACTCAAGTTTTGGATGGTTGAACTACATTTGGCATGTGAAGTAATGTTGTGATCTATATTAATGTTTTTCTTTTGAACTAAATTTGGCATGTAAAGTAATGTTGTGATCTATAATGTTTTGTTAAATTAAAACTTAAGTTTTGGATGGTTTATCTACATTTGGCATGTGATATAATGTTAAATTGTTTTATTGGATATTTGAACTACAATTGGCATGGCATGTGAAGTAAGGTTGTGATATAATCAAAAAGTTTTTAAAACTCAAGTTTTGGATGGTTAAAATACATTTAGCATGTGATTATGATATTATGTTTTGTTTTTAAAATTCACGTTGTCATTTTCCAAAAAAAAAAAAAAAAATCACCTGAATATATGTACATGTAGAAATGATTTTACACATGTTTGATATATATGTTAAAATGATTTAAGTACAATACATATTAATGTAGGGCTAGAGGCATGAGGGGTAGGGGTAGGGGAGAAATTCAGCCCCATTCAAGTGGAGGGGAACCTCAATGAAGGATCCTCACTTCATACCTTATGATTTTAAGCCCTGGGGGGACCAAGGTAGGGCTAGGATTGTTTCATTGAATTGGTGTAAAATAGAATTCCAAGTGGAGTCCAATATAATAGACCACCCTTTAAAAATTCTACGATTACATTCTTTCCATATTCTCTAGAGGAGCAATTGGTGATAGGATCCATATGTGGTTTCGAACCAAATTAGAGAAAGCTTGAAATCACCACATGATTACGGTGCATGATATATTCAGGGGATCTGTATTTTTCTCATTAAGAAATCAAATAATCTATCCTATAATCTCCAAGAGAAGGTGTAACTGTTGAACAAGTGATCTATATTTTCTTAGTGCTAAATACATAGATGACATTGAGATGGGTTTTGATAATTGTGTTATTGGATACTATCCAACATTAAAGGATTTTAATGTATTAAAAGCCAAAGAAAAATGGATTATTTGTCCACAATTTTTGTTTCCAGATCTTATCTGATACCTCTTCTTGTGGCAATTTGAGATGGCCTGCTTCTAATTACCAAACTTCGCTGACAAAAAAAATAACTTTGAATTTGTACCCCAAAGTAATTTATCCTCTTGATTAGAGATAGGGATCCTTTGTTTTTGCATATTTTTCTAAAACTATTTCCAAAGTATTATTTCTATTTTACAAAGAAAGTTCTCAGTCAAGATCCAATTGCATCAGCTCAGATCGGTGTCCCCTTCTCTCCAGTAATTGGTAATTGTGACTCTACCTTGGGTTTTCATACGTTGGATTAGCTTTTCTAACTCAATTTAGTCCCCCATTTTGGGTATTTTTTGCTAGGAGTCAGCCCAGAACATAGCTTTGCATCTATTTTTTAATCTCCCAAAAGTAGTGATTTTGTATCAAATTTATTATTATTTTCCTAGACTCCAAATCGATGAACTGGGGGTCGTCATGTTTAGTTTGATCATATTTTGTTGCCTGTTTTGGGGGGAATGCTTGTGTTTCCATATTATTTTCCAAATAACCTTTCCCACTTGGTGCCATCTCCACCAGATATTTTCACCCAATATAATTTCCATTACAGTTGGAAAACACAATCCCAGTCCCCCTCAAGCTTTGGGCAGCATAATTTTTCCCACACCACTAAACACCACTTTTTTTCTAATCATGATCCTCCCTGTTAGTGTCAGAATATGCATTCTACCATTAGTGATTAATAGCATTCCTTTCATTTTCATTTTAGGTGTCTCACTCCGAAATTTTTATATCATTCCATTAGGTCATGCTAAAAAATCTTTCACTGATGCTAGCTTTCCTCAATAAAAATCCATTCCCCTTCAGAGAACCATATTTGCTAACTCACTCGCATGTCTCCTTGAGCATAATAATACCTATGAAAATTCTTTCTACTAATTGCTGGGTTCTCAGCTTCGCTAAACACATTTTATCTTCCTTTATAGAAGATAATCACTTTGTAACTATTCTGTTTTTCAAGTTGTAATGATTTCAATGATTTTTATATCAAAATTTTATTTTGATATAAAATCAAAAATGTTATTTATTCTTTATTTTTCAAATGTAATTTTAAGTTTTTATATGTAATAAGTTATTCCCTAGCTGCCAATTCAATCACTCTTGCCAAAATTAAGAAAATAAAGTCAAGCTCCATTAGCTAAATCAACCTGCAAAGCCAAAAAGTCAGAAAGGTCAAAGAGTATCAGTGTCAAAATTTGAGAAGAAAAAGTGAACATAAGGAAAGTGGGTAATTCAAATTATAAATCAAATCCAATAGATTATAAAGCCATTCAAAACCTCAAAAAAAAGTCCATTTGTTTCATTCATCCTTCATCAATCCTCAACAAAGAAGAAAATTCACATTTTCAAAGAGCAACCAAGCAAATTTTCAGGTCGTTGCGCATTTGAGATAGTCGTTGTGCGTTTGAGGGAGTCCTGTGCATTTGCCCAAATTTCTCAAACCATTTTGCAATGGATGCTGGGCGTTTGCAAGTTTGCTGCGTGTTTTCTCAGGATGTTGCACGTTCGCCCAGAAAGATCAAAAAACCCTCTTACAGCCTCTACTCCATCAGTTAATGACAAATCTCTGCACAGGTTTTCTTCAAAGCTCCATTTATCAGTGGGTAAACCCTAGCATCATCTCATTGATATATTTTGAGCTTTATAATCATTTGAAGCTTTTCCTAAAGGAAGAAACCCTAGTTCTCATTTTTCTAATCCCTAAACTGTTATATATTTCCCTTCCCATCCCCATATATATTTTTCCATATCCCCATTCCCTAAAGCAATACCATTCCTAATACCTATAACCTAGGTTCCCTTCACATTCCCATTCCCTCCATCTCCCAAAACACTTCCTTTCACTTCACATTTACTTCAGTTCATTCCATCTACATCAATTATGGCTGAAGAGGAGAACAGAATTAATAGTGAGGAACAAAGACCGAAGAAATATCCATATAAAAAGGGAGGGAAATTCATTATGCATGAACCAGAAACCACTATAGATCTTATGGCATCTCCCCTCACTGTGTCATGCTTTAAGCATGTAGGTTGTTTTAAATTTTGTGAGAAAGTGAAAAAGATCCAATATCATCCTATCTTGACAAGATTGTTTATTTATAATCTTCATGATAGATAGGTCACTCTTGTCGGGATTAATTTCACTATGTCCACTAATATCATTGCAGCTACTATAGGGATCCAAAATGTAGGAGAAATATGGTTTAAACAAGGAAACCTCAATCATTATTACTATGAGCCATATCTTAAACCAAGGTACAAGGATGACAAAAAGACAATTTTTCTTTTCTCTCATCTCCTTGACAGATATGTCCCCACGATGAAAATCATCATGAAATACTCCATCTATGAGGGAAGGTTTTATAGACTCTATTCCTATCATATCTGACTCCTCATGCACTTCACTAGAGTCAAAATGCTTCACATACCCTATTATCTCTCCCGTATTTTTGACAAAATGGCATTTATTGCCTAAAAGAAAGATTATGATCATCAAATGCAGAGTATTTTCCACCACTCTCTCATCAAAATTATAGTTATGCATAAAATTGATCAATTGAACATTACATGGGACACCTTCATATCCAATGAGATTTTTACCACCCCACCTAGTCGGCATGGCACGAATGTCCCTTCATCATCTCATCCTCATGCATCTATCCCTCCATCTCAACCTATTGTTCATACATCATTACCAAGTCAACTTCATTCACCTCATATTAACCCTTCTTCTTCACCTTTTTATAACTATACATCATCATCACATCATGATTCAAAGTCATCAAGCAGTGAGGAAGATATTGAGGAAACATGGGCTGGTTTGGCTGAGTTTGAGCCATTTCCCAAAAATTACCAAAGAGGCTATAGGCATGTGTTTGCTTCACTTGGAGTGAAATTGGCCATGCCTTCTTCATCAACACAACAGGTAAATAAAGGTAAGGAACAAGTGATAGAGCCAAACATTTATGATAAGGAGGGTAGTCATGAGACAGAGCAAGAACTTCAGTTGATTGACTTAAGTGAAGGAGATGAAGACAAAATCACCAATGCATTAATTAAAGGCAAAGAGGAAAATATTAATGAACTTCAGACTAATATTTAGAGGGCCAAATATGTGATTTACTTCCTTAAACAAGAAAATCAGCAGTTGAAGACTAAGAAGACCATCAATGAGGTAACATGCATCAAAGCACAAAGAGAGGTAGAAAAGGCTAAAGCCTTGCTTGAGGAAAAATTGGAAAGGTTTGGTGAACCTGATGATGAGGATCAGCCTCCAAGACAGAGACCAAGGACTAGAGGGCTGAAAATAGCTCTAGCCCTAGAGAGACAAAGGGATGTTGAGCTAGCAGACTAGCTTACCTTAAATGAAAAGCTTGCCCTAGATATCAATGAAAACAAATAAGCATGGCTTGATAGGGCCAACCAACACTTGGAGAATCTCTTGGCCAAGGCTCAAAAAGACAATAACATTCAAAGAAAGATGGAAAATCATTATGCCATGAGGAACAAAATTGCAAGGGCCAAGCTCAAATGATCCCATGCAAAAATTCAAGCTTTGACCAAGCAAGAGAAGAAAGAGAAGTTTGACATACTTTCTGAGGTGTCACTTCATGATTCAAACATCAAATTATCAAGTACCCTCACAATTTGACAAGTTTTGGCAAAATTTTTCATTTTATAAAATTCAGTGTTTTTCTTTATTTTTTCACACAAAAACTTTCCTAAACACTTAGCGACCTAGATGCTACGCACTTTTTTGGGAACTCCAAATGAAAAATGGCCACTACCATCAGGTTTTTATTGATGAGAAAATCAACCCTATAAAGTTTCTGAGTTTTTTGAGGAGAACTGGTCCATCGAAAGCTCAAAAAACCATCAACATTTCATGTTTCTACCTCTAAATCTACCTGGTCACTGTGCATTTACCAGTCTTGGGAGAACAGGTTCTTGACATGGAAAATGAGCACCATTTGGAAAAAATGAGGTATTTTTGGAAAATATACTCAAAGGTCTTTCCAATGAGCTATAATGGAGCTGATTTGGACTTTGGGAAGGCACTCAAAATCAGCCTTGAATAGAGGTCAATTTTTCTTCCTAGACGCTGCGCATTTCACAAGAAAAATGTATTTTACACATTCTTCAGAATTTTTTGAAGTTTCACTCCAGTTTGACTTTTACTATTTAGGAATGAGGAATTTACTTATTTAAATGGTCAATATGAATGTAAATATCATGTTTTTACTTTTACATAGGGTAAATACATTAGGTAAGTCAACCATTCGAGGCGTAATGAATCAGTTCATTAGAGATAGGAATGAGTCACTTTTCTCATCCTACACTCTAGCTATCAGTTCATCTTTTTATGTAATATCTTCCTCATCTCATGAATTCGACCCCTATGGATGATTGGAGGTGGTTTTTAGGTCTATTTAGCTCAAATCTTCACAGGAGTCAAGGGTTGGAATCAATTTGAATGCTAGTGTATTGATCAAGAACCAGTTTGGCCTGGATAATAATGAAAAATTGTAGCTATTTCCTTGGGATTCATGTGGTATGAATGTTTGGCATAGTTTTTTCTCTGTGATCATTTGTATGAATGTTTTGTAAGCTCATAAACCTTTCATGTCTATTATATGATAAATTTCAAGTTGATAGGTAGAATACATGTTTTTCATGCTTTGTTTTCGGTAATTTTTCATAATTTATCCATTTTCTTCAATTTAGGAAGAATTCGTCTCCTATGATCTTCCTAGCTCCTCATCAGTCTTAAATCATCTCACTAAAACACCTTTAAGTGTTGAGCCTTCTACCTACCTTGCCACATTGAATGGACTACAATTCCATCTCAATTTCCCTAACCTACTCCCCTTGACCTAATCCTCATTCAGTGAATCCAACCCCAATCAAAACAAATCAAACCCTTCTACATTTCTTAGCTAGCCTAAAATATTGTTCATCCAGCCCTCTTGGCTGTGAGTGTTGTGGAGAGAGCCCTCTCCGACTTGGTAAGGCTAGATACCAAGTCAAAATATTGTTTTGTGGTTACCTCTATTGGGATTCCTTCCTCAGCCTTGGGAATCTGGTGGAGTGATAACACTCCCTATAGGAAATATCTTTGAATTCTAAAATATTATCATAGAATAGATGTTAGTGTCATTATTATATGAAAACAGATATAAAGGAAGAGCTTGAAGGATTTCCTTTAGTAATACTAATTGTCCAGCAATATTCAAAGAATAAAAGGTCCACCTCTCCAATTTGATATGAAATTTTGTAAGAGTTCCTCCCACTAACTCCATTTGAGAGAGATTCCACCAAGGAAGAGCCTAGATATTTTGAAGGAAGCTTACAAATTTGGATCACCAAGACTTGTGCCACATGTAATTGGACAATCATAGGTGTATTAAAGAAGAAAACATGAAGCTTGTTTCTATTGATTTCCATTCATAAGGTTGCAGAAAGCTAATATAAAATATTGTTGAAGCCATGTGCTTCCTGCATTGTAGGTATTCCCATACCCATAGTATCGTATACAATTTTTTTGTGGGTTAGAGAGAAATTTTCTTCATAGTGTTGAGGTCCAGTTAATGTATCTTCTAATGCGGTTAACTTTAACGAATGCCCAAATCGTTCGACTGCCAAAATGAATAGGAAAGGTGATAGTGGGTTGCCTTACCTAATCCCTTGAGAAGAGAATAAGGGTCAATATGGAGAGCCATTAGCAAATATCAAGAAAAATGTCATAGAAATGAGATTGAAAATCCATTTGATCTATTCCTCTACAAAACCATAGGAATGAAGGATGCTACACAAAAATTTCTAGTTCAGCTTGTCATAAGCTTTAGGTAGATCCAATTTTATCATCTTTTTGTGCTTCAAAGAATGAATCGATTCACATTCCACCATGATCCCATCCAAAATTTGTCTCCCCTCTACGAAACATGTATGTTATGCAGAGGTGATATTAGGAAGGAATAGATAGAGTCTATTGGCTATTATCTTGGTTATTACTTTGTAAATTACATTGCATAGGGAAATGGGTTTACAGCTGTTAGGGTCCTCCACATTTTCCTTCTTGGTACCAATGTTAGGAAAGTGGTATCTAAGGCTCTAAGAAGATAATTTCAAGACTATATAGATTCCTTAACAACTTGTCATGCCTCTTCCCCAAGGATTGACCAACATGATTGGAAAAAATAAATAGTGAATCCATGCAGCCCTGGAGCTTTATTATGAGGCATTGTCTTGACCATATATTCCACCTATCCATAAGAGATCTTCTTGAGTAAAGATTTGTTTTTTTTTCTGTAGTTATAATACAGGGAATATGCATGGTTATGTATTGGATGACCCTTGTTCTATTTCCAATGGGCTTAGATAAAAATTTATGGAAAAAATGGGCCAATTACTGTGATATCTCCTAGTGGGTCTCCAATTTCCTTCCTTCAAAATCCTTTAGCGAAGAAATATTATTGTGGTTTTGTTGTTGGAGCATGGACTTGTGAAAGAAAGTTGTATTATTTTCTTCTTCTTTGAGCCACTGGATGTGAGATTTTTGTGTCCAAGGGATGTCTTCTTGCTTCCTTCTCTCCTCCAACTCCTATAAATTATTTACCTCTACTTTGATTAAGCTCTTAGATCTTCCAAATAGGATTTCCTCCTGTTATATTTCTTCCATTTGTTTTTATAATTTTCTTTTCTCCTCTATAATGTTACCAAAATGTCCCTTTTTATACCCTTTTAGTTTCCAATTAATGTGCTTGAGTTTTTTTATGCAAATTGAACACTATTGAACCTTATATACCCCCAAACTCATCACATCATTGTTGAATGTTAGATTGGAATTTTCAGTGAGGAATCCAGAATTTCTCAAATCTAAAGGAGCGACTTTGTGGTAAGATTATTGTAACATTATTATTTTTATTAGTATACCTACCATAGGTATGGTATTACATATTCAATTTTTCCTTTTACTAGGTGTCGCAATGTGTTTTACCAAAATACTTTGCAGCTTCTCCATAGTTTAACATTATGTATTGAATTTTATTATTCTTTATTAATGTTTAAAATTATTTATTTTCAATACGACTGGTTCATGTCTTATTTTGAAATGATTTTTATTGCAACCTTTTCACAACAAAATTCCATGTGGATAACTACCTTATATTTTTTGGTCATAAGTTTAGATACAGTTGCAATATTTATGCCATGACTTTTAGATACTTTTATATTTTTCATTGTTAAGCTTCATGGGAAACCAAAAAAAATTAAAATCCTTGAAGATATTTCATACTCATGTAAATAACATATTTACCTTCAATTAATACCCACTATAATTTAATCATGTATTTGCATAAAAAATATATAGGAAAAAGTTGTAAATAAATACACTTACTAAGAGTTATTATTTCCCACCATATTTATGTTTTATTCAATACTTCAAAAATCTCCCTAAACTTCCATGGATATTCCAATGGATATTTCATCACAAAAGATCTAATAATATTGTAATTAAAATATGAAATTTTGCATTATTACAGTTTTAATAGATTGTTATATTTGAAGATTTACTGTTAATAATGCATGCATGCAAATGAAAATTATGCAGAAAATAGAGAACATAAAAATAAAATATCACACACACATTTGGCACAAGATACTCTCTTGGAAACCCTTTCTTGAGAAAAACCCAACTGGAAGGTGAGGTTGCTTCGCTCTCTTTCTCCAAATGGAAATATGGTTGTGAGTACAAATAAGTATGGTGTGTGGTCTATGAGCTGTGACAATGCATAAGTACTCTCTGTGTACTCTACCTCCTATCCCTCTTGGATATTTTTTCTCTACTATGGAACAAATTCCCTCAAAATAAAGGAAAAAATGTTCCTCCTAGTGGCCCGGTTATAACATAGCACGATAACCTATTAGTGGTTAGGTTTCACTACCTCAACCCTTAACAAAATTTATAATATTGACTCTTATAGATTCTTCTACATCATAATCACATGGATATCCCCTTTTCCATGAAAAATAGGGGCTAACATAGCACCCTCTCGAATTATGGTGTTAAAAATAGGAAGGTAGACTTCAAAATGGCATAAATTTCAAATACACACTCTGATTGACGTGATTATTCTGTCATTGGAAAGGTATTTGTGTGCAGAATATAATTAAAAGGTGAAATACTAAATCACCAATTTTTACAACCAAAAAATGGCATTTAATGCTTCAAAACACTCCCAGAAGCCTTCATACCCTATTTTACCAAACTGTGTCCCACTTGTAAAAATGGTCCTGTGAGTTTATTCCTCCACTTTTTCCACTCTGAAAGATTATTCCTCCAATTTTTCAACTAAATGAGGTGATACAATTTTTCCTCCACCTTATCTCTGGTGCACATTTATCTTTTCCTTAAAGTTTCCCTTTCAACCCAATCTTCCAAAGGTCATGCTACCCTATTTCTAGACCTATTCTGAAAAATTGTATCTTCTATCAATTCTGAATGAGAATATGGTACCAAATCCTCCATGGAAGGAAAGAGTTGTTCCTCTTCTTGATTTAGCATGGAAGGCTCATATATTTTAAAATTTTCTACATTCAAAACTAAGTAAATGCACATATACGGTGGTAAACTAAGTCTATAGGCATTATTACCCACCTTTTCCAGTATCTCAAAGGGACCATACCTTAGAACCTTGATTTTCTTACCAAGCCCCTGTATCCTCTCATTTTTCAACTATATCCATGCTCTATCTCCCACCGTGAATGATTATTTTTACCTATGTTGATAATGTCTGGCCTTATGTTGCTTTTGTAACTTCTGCAGTGCCTCTTGTACCTGTAGATGGATCTGCCTGATCTTTTCTACAAAATTTTTAACCTTCAATACATATCCTATAAGATCATCCCTCACTTCTCTTACCCATATCCATTTTCCAAAGGTGAAGGAAGAAAATATCCAAAACATGCTTCAAATGGGGACTTTATTGTATAAGTGTGGACTTCTCTATTGTAATAATGTTGTATATATACAAGTTTTTCATCCCAAGTATTAATATGCTTCTAGTTGTATCCCCTTATAATTTGCATCAAATTCTTGTTGACTACTAATGTATGCCCATCTATCTATGGATGGAATATTCTATATCTCTTCAACTTGTGTCTATGTACTCCCATAATGTAGTATAGAATGCAATGAGAACTATCATATCCCTTTCTGAAATGATGCTCTTTGGTATGCCAAAGTGCATGTAGACTTGTCCAAAGAACTAGTTCAGTGCTTCTTACCCACTGATGGTATTTTTACAAGGCATCAAATCACACATATTGTTGAACCTATCAACTACCATGAATAGGTAGTCATGTCCATTCTTGGTTGTTGGTAAATCTCCCACAAAGTCCATATAAATTATTTCCCAAGGACAAGTTGGTACTGGTAAGGGATGATATATACCATGTTTCATGTTGCTAGGCTTGTTGGTACAACAAAGAATGAATCCTCTTATTAACCTAGCTACCTACTCTTACATCTTGTCCTAATACACATACCTCTGCAAGTTTTCCATGGTCTTCCTTACACCAAAGTGCCTTGCAACTTTGGAGGTGTAATCCTCTCTGATTAGCTGCAATCACTCACCTTTAGGAACACATAGCTTATCTAGCCTATAGAGTAACCCATCTTGGAGATGGTAGTAAATGGTGTTGTCACTATCGTGCACATGACTCTGACTCTGAAAATATTGAAACACCTCCTTGAAGTCCTCATCCTATGAATATGCCTCTCTATATGCATCATGGGTGAATGTCTCCAAATTCATAATATTTTCCAAAGATATGATGCTTTGAGTGACTAGACTTGAAATCATGTCATCCAACTTGTTTGTGCTACCCTTCTTGTACTTGATCACCAAATGAAATTGTTGTATTAACCCCATCCACTTGTAATGCTTTTTCTATTGTACCTTTCTCTAGGTACTGTAGTGGGTGGTGATTTTTGTGGAATATTGTCTCCTTTCCCATTAGATAGTTCTTCCACTTCTTCACAGTTTGCAACGAGGTATAGATCTCCTTGTCATAGGTAGGGTAGTTAAGAACTATCCCATGAAATACTTCAGAATGTAGCATACAAGCCTTCCTCTCAACATCAAGATTGATTTCATAATATACCCACTTGCTTTTATCTTCACTTTAAAGGGTTGCTACAAGTTTGGTAATGCCAGAAATGGTGCAAATTATTGCCACTTGTTTTTATGGCATGGAGCAGTGTTGCTACTACTGAAAATGAGGCTATAAATTTCCTTAGGTATTTTGTTTCCCCAATAAAAATCTTGACCTTAGAAGCATTATTAGGCACTGATAATTTCATGATGGCCTCCATCTTGGCAGGATCTATCTTCGGCTCTCCTCCACCTATCAATACCCTAGATACAACAAATATTTTTGTGTAAACTCACACTTCTTGATATTTTCTAGCAGATAGTGTTTTTTTAATGTCTCAAATACCTGTGTCAAATGAGAGATTTTCTCCTCCCATGTAGCACTATATACAAGTATATCATCCAAATAGACAATAATAAATGAATTTATAATTAAAGGTTGTAGTACATCATTCATTAATCTCATAAACCTAGCTAGTGCATTACACAGGCTAAATGACATGACTAACCAGTCATGCAAACCTTTCATGATTTTGAAGGCGATCTTCCAGGTATATTCTTCACTAACTCGAACCTAGTGATATCCAAACTTTAATTCCATCTTGGTGAAGTATTTTTCTTGTTGTATTTGATCCAATAGATCGTCCATCTTGGGCAAGGGGTATCATTTCTTCAGCATTATTTTGTTCAACATCTTGTATTATACACATTTACTAAGTCTCCTCTTTATTTGGCACAATGATGATGAGTGATCCACATGGTGATTTACTTGACCAAATAATATTTTTTTCCACTAGTTGTTGCAATTTTTTCTCTTCGAGATGTGATCCCATCAAAGAAAGGATCAAGGAAAGACTATGTAGATTGAGGAGCACAATGCACAGTGTATCTTGAGTCATAGGGGATTTGGGGTGGGTCAAAGCCCCTTATTATGTAATGGGAAGGGATATTTTGTGAACTTTGGACTCCACCCATGGTTTTGTACCATGGTATTGTAAATTCCAAACCTAATTAAAAATTCTAGAGGGAAGTCATAGATAAGAGGCAAGAAGTGTAAACAAGGCAAGCTTAAATTATAGATATTATGAGATGCATTTGGATGTAAGATTGTTTTGAGTTTTTGTTTTGGGTTAGAGGAAAGGATCTTGAACATTTTTTCATAGAGACCTTAGGAATTCTACAGTTGTGTGTATTAGGATGAATCCTTAGTGTAAGCATACGAAAAAATACCTTTTTAGTTGTGCATAACAAACAGCCCTAACAGCAAAAGATGGCTACTAATATCTTCAAATATGCAGTTAGTTGATCAAGACAAATGATACAAAAATCCATATCTATGCATAAGAATACATTAAGCAGTAAAAATAAGGTTTTTCTCCATGCATCCAATAGACAAGACAAGAACAATATTTTTTGAAGAATTTTATATTAGTGGCACCTAGGAGGAAAACAAGAAAGGTGTTTCCAATTCTCCTCAATGGGATGGGTTCTTGGAAGTCTTCAGCACTTCAAATCTAGAATTTCTCTCTCTTGTTGGTGTAGAAAACCTAGACAAACATAGAACTCAAAGGATTCTCACAAAGAAAATAATAGAAAATATGACAATGATAATGGCTCAAAGTCAGACCAAGAGTATAGATCCAAAGTGATCTAAGAGGCAACAAAAGGTGGAGAATTGTAGGAAAAACCCTTATATTTATAACAAAATATTAGGTCATTCTAGATCTTGGTGCATGATAAAATAATATTAACCAAATCTAGATCCACCTTTTATGGAATATTTTATTATATTTGTTGGAGGGGAAAGGAATTTGACTTGGGTCAAATCCCTTTATTTGTAAATAATAAATAAATAAATGATTTATTTATCATTTTAAGGAAGTGGTTGAATGATAATTAAATAAATAATGATTTATTCAATTATTTATGAATGATTTAGTCAAATTTAACAAGGAATATTATTTAAATAAGGCTTAAATAATTATTCCTAGAAAATAATAAGATAAATAAGGAATTATCTAATTAATTTCTTGTTTTGGGTTAAATATGACCAAGAATAATAATTAAATTATTGTTTAATTAATTATTCGATGAGGAAAACCAAAAAAATATAGATTTGTTTAATATTTCCCCTTGGGTTTCCTTTTTAGACCATAAACAACCTAATAAATGTGTTTTATTAAGTTATTTTACATAGTGAAAGCAATTTTACCTAGGGTAAAATTGGTCTTACATGGTGTACTTGGGTCCATCTAATGATAATATGTTAGATGACCAAAAATTGGTGTAAGAGATTTCCCCCCAGCGTGCCAGTGTTAGGAGAAAATTGTATGACCGAAGTACGTTGTAAGAACTCAATCACCAAACATCAAAAGGGAAGTCAGAGAGAGGAATGTAAGGTAGACTAATGTGCTGAAGAACTAGACCTTGAGGAGACAAGACTTACAGGTGCGACAAGTCTCTTTTTATGAGTGGGTACCTATGCTAAAGGCGGCGGGGGAGGCATACCTATGCCCACCGAGACAAAGTACAAAAGAATAGCGCGTCCAGTAAACAAGAGACCAAATGGTAAAGTACATGCTGGCATAAACATGAGCTAGATAGAAGATATAATGATGAATCCCACATATATGTTGTGCCTGAGATAACAACCAAGACTTATACAATAATATCTAAGTACATGAGATACAAATACAACCCCAATGCCCCTGTAAACGGGGAAGGGCTCACAAAAGTTAACTGATACATGCAAATAAAAGAGGCGCTGTAAGCAGCTAAGGATAACATCATCAAATATATGGAGCTGCATCGAAGGCTGCGATGAAGAGGTCATATGGGCATGTGGGCGGCTACCTGTAGGGCCACCCCCTCATGAGGGCTGAAACATCTCACACACACCCGGGAGTCATCGGTCTCATCTGTTGCATCACTGAATCATCAAGCATATGGATCTCGATCGTGTTGGAAGGAGCTGGAACTGAGAAAAAATCAAGTCAAAGGACTATAAGGAGTCTCTTTGCCTGATCCAAGGTGTCGAACAAGAGTGGAAGCTGGAACCAAGATACGCTGCCTTCTAGACATGTCCTCTGGAATGAATAAGCTGATGTCGATAGAAGGGGATCCGCCTTAGGTGAGGTGATAAGAGGTCCTCAACTAAGGCACGAAGGAAAATAATAGAGCGACTAAAAAACTAACACCAATGATGATGATGGAATGGGGGGTACTAAGTAGCGGATGGATGACTTCCCTTGCTAGAGCATGAAGGGCATGGATATCCTGACAGCAACTGACACGAGATCAAAGGGATAAGGGGCAGCAGGACGGTAGGTTATAATGGGTGACACGAGAGAGAGACAAGGCAATGAAGGATGGAAGACTATGATGGGATATAAAGGGACCCGGGATAGACTCCATGAATGTGGTGATGACTCAACTCAGATGCTCTAAGCAAGGGTGACTCAATGATGCTACCACACAGTGAAGGTCCAAAGGGGACCGTAAAAGCACGAGTAAAAGATGGTATCCCATGATGAAAATCAACACAAACAAGGACAAGTATGGAGGCAAAGTGGTGCCCCAAGTACAAGTGTTGTAAGTGAGGAAGTCTGATTTGGAGGAGAGGTGAAGTGACCCTTCTTGGACAAAATGTGTCTTGGGGAAGTATCAAATCATGAAAAACTAACAGATACCCATTTGAGGGCTCGGTGAGAGCTTTCCAATGGTGCAGATGGTTTGTCAAACTGAGCTACGGTTTGGCCACAGTAGGTGAAATAAAATTCGAGGGTTTCTCTTTAATAAGGCATTTTCCCTCCAAATTCACTCATTTTCTTGTGTAGCTGTGGTGAATGTAGAGAGGAGAGAAGGCCCTAAATCTTGCGGCAATCGTAGCGGACAAATTGACCATTGGAATTGAGATTCGTTAGTTGCAGGTAAGAGGCTTAATCCTACTCTCTATTTTTTATGGATTGGAAGTTCAGATTAGGGTCCTAAATCTCAGGAACAACTCCTCCTTCATCTTCAAGGCCGGGTCACACTTTTTGGGCCAAAAACTGTGACCTGGGACATAGGTTTTGAGTAGAAAAGCATGACCTGTCCCAGGATTTGGCCAAAAAGTGCGACTTGTCAGATGGAGGTGGTTTCAGTGATGTTTTGGGGCTAAGATTTGGGTTTTTGTGGTTGGATATAGTTTTTCCTATCAATATACTGACAAAGATGATGTTTGTGTGCAGATATGGGAAATATACAGATCAACTGGAGAGAGAGAGAGACCTGGGGTTTTGAAGTTTGTGGAGAACCCTCTGATGAGAGCTGGAGAGCCCTTGTTGGCCGGATTGTCAGTTATTGGGATCCAGATCATGAGGTCTTTATAGTGAAAGGGCACAGAATCGAGTTGACAGTCCAGGATCTATATTTCCTGACTGGTCTCCCACCACTAGGGATGGTGGGAAATAAACAGCTAGTGTTACCATGGGGGAATAACATCATGGATTTTGTAGAGCGACATTTTCGACCAGGCCTCCAAGTCAAAGGGACTCGGATATCGTTCGGAGACCTAGAGAGACTAGAGACCTGTGTTGTGGCCGCAACAGTGCTGCGAATCCTAGGCAACCAGGTTCTCCATCACATCACTGGAGGGCAGATGATGATTGTGGAGTAAGTGTTGAATGGGACCTACTATGTGTGGGCCCAGATGATGTTGGTGTCATTTAAATGACAGCTATCGCTTTGCAAGCGGCAACTGAACCATGATTGTGTGTATGGGACCTTATTGTGCTCATTCTTTTTTGAGAAGATCTCGACCTTGCAACCTCATATATAGCTCCCAGATGGGGGCCCGAGAGAGCTCAGGATGTGCCGGTGGGGGCGACTACTGTGCAGAGGAGGAGGAGGGGCGGTCGGATGGGTGTTCCGACCCGAGTTCTTTTCCCATCGAGATCAAATGTCATTGTACATAGACAACTATCCCTATAGTGGGATGAGTTATTGTGGGGATCCGGACTTGCCATTCCCGCCTGGTTGAGTATGGGGGCCCGATGGTAAGTGACAAGTTATTAATCATTTATGTGCATGTTAAAGTTTCTAAATAGTATATATGGTACTGATTTGGGTACTTTTGGTATGCAGATATAGCTCTGGTAAAACTGACCGGATATATGGGACGACCTGTAGTATCAGGAGCTGCAAGCCCCTGTGGATCGAGAGCGGCACAGAATGAGGATGCGGCTGCCCTCCTGGAGGACATCTATCATATATGTGAGAGGCTTCTGACTAGTGTTTCAGAGCATGGTTGGAAATATTTATATGACCAGTACATAGAGCCATGTATTGGTCTACCCTCGGAATGGTGAGGTGTCATGTGGTGCATGGCGATGGCTGGTCAGGGGATGCATGATCTACAAGCTGTGGGAGCAGAGCCATTTTCTCAAGATCCTCCAGATAGTGATTAGGTGTGGGACATGTGGTGCCCCCTAGTGTGTATGTAGGGGCAAGTGGTAGCCCGAGTTTTGAGTTTTTTGTAACATGCTATGGGCATGTCATATGTATCAGAGTAGATGGACTCTAAAAACATGTTATACTACACATATTATGGATATGCATCGTTTTGATGATTTTGAATGTTATTGTCTTGTATGAAATGCGTGTGATAAATTCCAATATAGAAAATGGTTTGCAATGATATCTACATAGTGATTTTGTTCTCGAGGTACATGACTAAAAGTAATGATTTCAAATTCATGTATCAAAAGTTTCACTCATAAATATTGTCTAAAAAGGATAGGATTGTGTGCACGATAGGCACCATTTTGTTGCATCAAAAGAAGCAAGGAATCTATATGAACATGCAGATGGAGGATGTGATGAGAGAGGGCATCGGCTAAGAGACCATGCATGACATCATATCCGGCCTAATTACTGGTGGTAGTACCAATGCAGACCCCATTCGAGAGAACAAGTGTATGCAAGGGGGTAAAGATGGCCTAACTTACCGAGGCCAGATTATGGGAATAACGACTTGGACCATCAGCGTAACCAATATAGGGTGTGGATGGGAGGTCCTACGGAATAGTGTCACAAGACAATAAATGGGAGGGGGAAGAAAAAAGATGGCAACGTGAGTACAAAGTAGACATCAAACGACAACTGTGGGAGGGATTGGTCTGTGTAGGATGGATATGACTCATATACCGACTAGAGGGTGGTGCATGAGGGCTACGAGAGGCATAGATTTTTCTCATGTTGCGGAGGTTATCATAGACATGGATGGTGTCATCCCGTTTATAGGCGGGAAAGATAAGTTCAGGGGTGGAGAAGGCTTCCAGGAGGTCATCATGACGGAAAAATATGGGATGACGAGGGGAAGGGAAACCACATGACGCTAGAAAGCTACCTAAATCATTAGCATGGGAATAAAGGCTCACATACGGATCGTCACAGGGGATGACAAAAGAAAAAGTAAATAGACGGTCAAAATATGTTGAGCACAGGGTGGTTGTTGAAGGGGGGTCGAGAGAAACAATAAGGGAGGATTCAAAACGAATGATCCCCGAGGGTCTCACAGATGATGATAGGTAGAGGATGGTGGCAGCAAGCTCCATCATCTCGACATCAGGAGGGGGGAATGTCAATGGGAGTGGGTAAATCCTCAAGCTGACCTGAAGCATACTACACAAGTATGGGAGATGCAGATTGATTTTGTTCAACCTCATACTCTCGAACTACCTCTAAGGAGGCACGGTAATGCGTCAGGTGTGGAAAATGATGGGAATAATGGCCATGGACACCACACAGAGCACAGGGTTTGTTGGCGCGAATAGTCTTGGGGTTCTTAGCTGTAGTTAAGGAAGAAACAGAGGCTTCAGGAACCGTAGACTTAGGGAATGTGACTTTAACCATGGGTTTAATATGGGGCAATTCGGGACAAGTATGGGTGCCATGAACGAGGACATCACACAAGGTGCAAGGATTTGTGGGCAGAGGAGGGGCAGGGTCAGTCGGGGTGGCCTTGTCTTTGGATGCCCCCTTGTGAGCTTTGCCTTTCTTTCCTAGAGCTGGTCCAATGGGAGAAGGGTCCTATTGAGGTGATGATGGCATTGTAGAAATGGAAGAATTTAGGGGAACCAGTTGAACCAGTGTCAAAGCAAGGTAGGGTTTGGGGTGACCAGGTGGGGTAGCGGGTGGAGGATCAAGGTACTAGACGAGTATACCCAGGGTCAAGTTAGGGAGAGAAAGGGTGGCCATGCTGGAAACTGAATAGACTTTGGGAGGGGGAGGAAAGAAAGGTATCTCACTAGTAGGGTAATGACCAGGTGGGATGGCTCCAAGATGGTTAAGGCCTGGTGGAACCGACATGGGAGGATAAAGGGGCTCATGGGTACCAACTGTAAGAGAAGGGCTAGAAGGAGTAGGTCCAGCTAGCTAAGATGAAGGGCTAGGAGCAAGTTACGGTGGGTGAGGTTGAGGTTGTTGACTAGCCAAAGCGGGCTGCTTAAGGGTAGCCCAAGATGATTGCATCATGCAAACATTCGATAAGCTGGGATCAAAGACAGGAGGAGGAGGAAGACCAGGGAAGGTTCCAAGCAAATAGGAGTCTTTGTAGACGTCAGGAGAGACATTGGTCAAAGAATCGATGGTCGACTCAGGGGGGGTCTGAGATTTTGGCTCATGATACGTCAACTGGTCAATGGTGACTATCTTTCCATTATGAGGGAAAGAAATCTTGCGGTATACCGCAAATGGGATAGTAGACATGGCATAGATGTAGCTACGCCCCAAAAGAATGTTATAATCAAGAATGGCAACAATGACTTCAACGTCAACGCAAACAGTCTTGCCCACAAGAGTGATAGGGAAATTACGGAATAGGCCAATGGGTTGGGAGGCATGTCCATCCCACACTCGAAGGGTGATCGTGGAAGGGGCCAAATCAGGATATCCGAGTTGTTTCCAAACCGAAGCAGGCATCACACTGATGGATGCCCCCTCATCAGTGATACACCAAGAAACGTTAGCGTTCTGGATTTTGACTGGGATTTCGAAGGCTACAGAAGCAGGAAGAGGAGGATGTTCTAATTGATGGGTATCGAAAATAATCAACTGGTCATCAGCAGGATCTACAGCACCCATGGTGGATAGTAGAGCCTTATTTTGAGAAGGGCACGACTAGAGGAGTTTCAGTTTTGAAATGGCAGCAGGAGATTGTGTCAAATCATCTACTATGCTATACGAATGAGAAGCTTGACTAGAAGCAGCATTTTCCTGTAATGGTCCCTTAGGAATCTTGGTATGAACCTCAAATTTGGGCTAAGGGATATGCAAGGGACCATTGGATGTTGAAAGAGGCTCTGTAGAACCTGAAAAAGGTGACTCAGGGATAGACGGGGTGGGAGGCTTAGGGTACTGACGAGACCGAGTTTGAAGGTTAAGGTCAATGGTTAGAGGTTGATTAGAGTTCATCATGAGGATCTAGTAATCGGAGGAACCAGAAGGGGAAGGTTGAGTGGCCACCTGTTCATCAGGTGGTTGGGTAGCCATGAATCCTTGTTGGGGGAAATGATTGGTAAACACAGCCGATTGAGTAGTGGCCACATTGGGGGGAGTAGTAGGGGAGGCATGATGTCCTCGTAATGTGGCTTGAGACTCCCACATCTGCCGCATTTGTGGTAAAAGGGGACAAACATGAGCGTAATAACCGTAAACACTGCAACACGAACAAGGCTTATTTGTACGAATAGGCCTGTCTGGCTTGGGCTGAGTGCCTTATTTCTAGTTAGCAGCATTAGGGTCAATACCTTGAAGATTAGGTCCACGAGTACCAGGGGCAGATTGGTTTTGATTTCCTTTTCTCTTCCTTTGAGAGGAAAGAGGATTAGTCACGCCCTGTTGTACAAATACTTGTCCCGAAGGGGGTGGTAGTTGTTGTTGCTGGGGTTGAGAAGGCAAGGGAGGTGGAGGTGAAAATGCTGGAGGAGCTGGAGCACCAGGCTATGGATAAGGATAATGGTTAGGTTGGGAAACATTGAGGTAAGCAAGAGTTTGGGCAAAAGGATGAGGCATGCCGTATCTTGGATACATGCTACCTAGAGGGGGGAAATTGTTGGAGGTGCTAGCCCCTCTCGGAGGGATACCATAGCGCATAGGAGGTTGAGCGTACGGATGAGAAATACCTCCAATGATACCATCGGTAGAATGAGATGCCCTCGGGGCATTAGCGTCACTGGGTCTGGGGAGGTCAGGAAGGACGATATAAACATAACCAAACTGAGCATAGATCAGGTCATATTTTAAGGCTATTTGGAGGGCGGCTTCTTTGGTTTGAGGGAAATGAGATGTGGCATCTTTGTCGATGGCGAGTAAGAGATATCTAAGGAACCAGTCCATATAGACATAGTCTTCAAAGGTATGAGCCCGACATAAGCTCTTTCTTCTCCGCCATTCCTGAACATGATCGGATAGGTGGGTCACAGATGATTCACAGAAAGAAGTCAAGAGTTCAGTACCAGTGTCGTATCGAAGAGGGAGCTATAAATAAGATAAGAAGGCTCGGGCAATGGTCACAAAGGTGGTATGGGAAGAGGTGGTCTGATAAACATACCACTTAGAAGCTTCTCCTGTAAGCGTGCATTGGAAAAACTGAAGATGGATGGAGTCATCGGTAATGGAATTGGATGAACACCACATGTGGAAAGATTGAATATGGTTGTTTGGATCTTCTCTAGCAAGGCCTTCAAACTTGGGAATGTCGGATGGGAGCCTGGTTGGTATAGCAGGCCAACCAACATCGTGGCGGATAGGGTCACTAATCAACTGATTTAAATCGGGGAGACTGAGGCCTACCATGTAAGGGAGCAAGGGGACAGCTGAGGTAGTTCCTATGGAAGTTCCGCTAGTAGCATTCCCGGCAGTAGGGCCGGTATTACCGCTAGCGTTAGGCCTTGGACCAGACATAGTGAAGGTGACAGGGGGAGAGCTAGAAGTAAAAGGAGAACCCAATGAATCAGAAGTGGAGTCAGAGTGCGGACTCAGAGGAGGACTAAATCGACGACAGCAGGAAGGAGTAGTTCAACCAATCAGAAACTGAGGATGAAGGCCAAGAAGTCTCCAGGATATACGCCTTGGGGGCACAATGATGACAACACAAACATGGCACAGAGGGAAGAAGAATGGCCACCAAGGGTAGGGAGGTGCAGAATAAGGTGATTACAATGTCAAAACAAGGGCAAAGAGGTGCAGTGTCAATTGATTTTACAATGTTTTAAAGTCTTTTCCTGGTGGTGTTAACCAGGCTCTTCTTCACTTAGGGTGAGTGTGTGGCGTGCGTTAATTTTAATTTTTAAACCTAGATGTTTTGAGATAAAAATAAAAAGTGTGTTGCGTAACTGAAAATAAACCTGCAGAGAACAGTATATAATACTGAAATAACATAAAATTAACAGCTAACAATGCATCAATCTAACGCAAAGAGGTGGGTCTCTCAAAGACTATTCTAACAGAGGGAAAAAATATAGTCAAAACACACTGAAAATAAGCCAATAGATATAAGGTTGGGACAGACAGGGATCTAAAGTATAAATCTGCTGAAAAGAGGTGCAGAAAAAAAAAAAGAGACAGAGGCAAGGTTGCTGTGAAAGAGGAGGAAAAAAGCTAAAGGCCGTAGGGGAAATGAGGTGACCCTAAAGAAAAACCCAAACAAAACTATATGACGTGATTTGGATGGAAAAATAGCTGACCTAAAAAGGATCTGAAGATGAGGTATCAAATCTGCAAAAGAAATGGTTGAAACTCTGAAAATTTAGACACCTGCAATAGCTAAAACTCTTCCACTAAAAGTGGAGGGCACTGAAGCCCTAGGGGGATAGATTCCAACTTTGTTGAGTAAAAAATAATAGAAACAGGTCCAAACGGGCGAAGACGGAGGCTGGACAACCCTGAAAAAAGCTTCAAACAAACCTAGAAAACTTTCAGAAAATCTGCAGAAAAACATTCAGGTCGTAGGTTCTGACCTGTTTTCTGTCTAGGTCATAGTTTTGAGGCTAAAATATGCATCCTTCAGTGCTGAAAAGTGTGACCTGCACTTCCGAGTCTCTCGATAGCATATTTCAGAAAAATTTGTTGTTTCAGTTGTGGCTGATGTCTGTTACCTATGAAATAATGTCAGAAACACACAGAAGTTAGAAATTTTAATGTTTTAGGGTTTTATGGGTGAAAAACAACATAAAAATAGGAAAAAAAAAAGCTGAAGAGAAACCCTAGGGTTTGAAGTAGCTGGATATGCAGGAATATGAAAAACAACAGTGGTCGTAATTGAAAACCCATGTGGAGTTGCTAGTTGTTAGGATGAATCCTTAGTGTAAGCGTACGAAAAAAGACCCTTTTAGCTGTGCATAAAAAAAAGCCCTAACAACAAAATATGGCTGCTAATATCTTCAGATCTACAGTTAGTTGATCAAGAAAAATGCTGCAAAAATCCAGATCTATGCATAAAAAGACATTAAGCAGTAAAAATAAGGTTTTTCTCCATGCATCCAATAGACAAGAAAAGAACAATCTTTTTTGAAGAATTTTATATTAATGGCACCTGGGAGGAAAAAAATAAAGGTGTTTCCAATTCTCCTCAATGGGATGGGTTCTTGGAAGTCCTCAGCACTTCAGATTTAGAATTTATCTCTCTTGTTGGTGTAGAAAACCTAGACAAACATAGAACTCAAAGGGAGCTCACAAAGAAAATAATAGAAAATATGACAATGAGAATGACTCAAAGTCAGACCAAGAGTATAGATCCAGAGTGATATAAGAGGCAACAAAAGGTGGAGAATGGTAGGAAAAACCCTTCTATTTATAACAAAATATTAGGTCATTCTAGATCTCGGTGCATGATTAAAATAATATTAACCAAATCTAGATCCACCTTTTATGGAATATTTTATTATATTTGTTGGAGGGGAAAGGAATTTGACTTGGATCAATTCCCTTTATGTGTAAATAATAAATAAATAAATGATTTATTTATCATTTTAAGGAATTGGTTGAATGATAATTAAATAAATAATGATTTATTCAATTATTTATGAATGATTTAATCAAATTTAATAAGGAATATTATTTAAATATGGTTTAAATAATTATTCCTAGAAAATAATAAGATAAATAAGGATTTATCTAATTAATTTCTTTGTTTTGGGTTAAATATGACCAGGAATAATAATTAAATTATTGTTTAATTAATTATTCAATGAGGAAAACCAAACAAATATAGATTTGTTTAATATCTCCCCTTGGGGTTTCCTGTTTAGACCATAAACAACCTAATAAATGTGTTTTATTAAGTTATTTTACATAGTGAAAGCAATTTTACTTAGGGTAAAATTGGTCTTACATGGTGTACTTGGGCCCATCTAATGATAATAGGTTAGATGACCAAACAGTGGGTCACAGGTTCGTACTGTTCCAACTCAACTTATTGCCTGGGCCAAACCAAACCAACCAGGTCATTCTATTTCCAAATCAAGATTGTCTAGCTCAAACATAGCCTCATGTATATGCTGCATAGCCTCCCCTCTGTGTATGCTCTTTAAGTAATAACCAACATGCAGGTATTAAACGTCGTATAATATATGGAGTCTCGGCTGTATGGCAAGGACCCTATGACAACAATGTGACTGGCGATGAGACACTGGCTGTTGGTAGCTAACCGGCTAGCAATGGCCTCCTGGCTGGGCACTTATTACTGACTTACTTACTATCGGCAGACTTATTGGAAATGAGAATTTATGTAAACAACCACTGGGAATAATGACCTTCTGTCAATGCTCGGCTACTGGAGACCCTATGGCTGCTGCTGCGATTCAATCGGCCCCGGTCCCGCCCCGGAGGAGATAGTGTACATGAACTTCGATGCATGGGCATAGTATATTAGCCATCCATGGGACTTACTCTAAGGGACTATTAGTTGAACTAAAGGCAAGTAGTAGAGCTTACGGAAACAACTATAGTAGTTATTACACTACAAGACAAGGGGAAAAGAAATAGGCACTATATCCTGGAGTAGCTCTATGTGCTCTTATACGTTGTAGCTCACTGTAGAGTAGTAGCTGTAGAGTAGGCCGACCATAGAGAGTGCCTTAGTATACTAGCCCCTAGAGACTTCCGTATGGCAGCTGCTATGGCTAGGTCTCTTGGTTAGGTATCCCAGCTAGGTATCCCAGCCAGTCCTTATTTGTCAGTATGAACCATGCCCATATAGATGAACCACCTTCCTGGGCACATGGGAAAGAGAACAGGTAACGTCGAACAACTGGGCTTTGTGCTATTGGGAATGACCCTCATAAAACCTCCTGGGCAGGGTGGAAAAAGCAGTAACAACAACCACCGACTGTGAAAGATTCATGGGTAGAGAGTTGTGAATAAGGCCTGTTCTTCTCCTTCCTCTATATGGGGATCACCTCAGAAAAGTGAAACGTATAGATGCGAGTATCGTATGTTTAAACGTAGAGATACAACACGTATAAATGCTAGTAGCAGAAGTTGTCATCTTGCCCAACCAAAGCTATTCTATCTCTATTGTGGAAATAAAGAAATATGGAATGGAATAATTACTTTACATTGAGCAGATTGGGACCCTCACCTGATACACTTGACCATGGAGAAGGAGTTAGGGAAATTGGGGTGCACCTCACACTTGGGACTACATCCGTGTTCCCTCCGCTCATATGCTTATGGCTATGTAGTATGTCTGTTTCATAATCAAATGAAACTACGGCTAGTTAGAATCAGGCTTAGATAAAGCTAATTAGTAGTCTCTTAAGCAAAGAAGCAAGAGGAAACGTTAAGTTGGCTCGACCACCGGGAGAGGTTGTATCCATTCTTTGAAAGAAACCTTACTTAACTGAGCGTAAGCGAACGAAGAAGCTATAAAGCGAATAAGACTTAGTCCCCTTCACCTCTCCCTGAGCTCTAGCGATGCCTCCTTTGAAAGAGGCACTATATTCCCTCCCATTGTAGGTTGTTCCACTAGATCTATTAGTACGGAAAAGTGAAACGTAGATATGCGCAATAATATCGTATATTATCGATGTATTATTTATTGATCTACACTGGCTATAGGTTGTGGCCCAGGCAAAAAGCCAAATGAA
The DNA here is from genome assembly GCA_034641835.2 of Pinus albicaulis. Classification (NCBI taxonomy): domain Eukaryota; kingdom Viridiplantae; phylum Streptophyta; class Pinopsida; order Pinales; family Pinaceae; genus Pinus; species Pinus albicaulis. Next base: position 322,195,282 of record CM076570.1, on the reverse strand, counting down.
AAAGGTTGGTGGGTCAATATGTCCCAACAAACAAACATGGATTCTTCAACTGGTTGTTTATTTAGGAGGTGATTTTCTTGAGGTAATGGGTGCTAAGGATCACCTCAAATGGAAAAGGTAGACGTAGATATGCAGGTATAATATATTGAACATAGGAATTAGATCTATTCCTATAAATAAAAGAAGAAATAGGAATTTGATTCCCATAATCTCAGATATATAATGAAAATAATAACGACAAGAGCTTATTCGCTAGAGCTCAGGGGACACAAGTGGAAAGAAATGGCTCTTATGTGTATGTCAATGTTGAAATAGAGGGCGATGTTTATGTCGATGTTGATTGCTTTATATACTTGCACCTTCTTAGGGAGTAAGGAGCCAGGGTTGAACAAGAAGATAGGGTACCCTTTCTTTATGCAATAGATGAATCTTCAGCAGTGTGAGGTGAACCAACCAACCTTACAACTTCTCCATGCATTATGCAACAAACAATCTTAAGTTTAGTTGGAACAGAATTACAAGGCACTACCCCCCCGTACGGCTTTCACTCTTATGGCTGGTACTTATTACCAGCTTATTGCTATGGAACTGACTCTGACTGAAGCTAGCAGTCTCTAGGGCTTCCATGGAGAACCACCTACACTACATACTAAGGCAGTTTCAAGTGCTAGTACTAGGGCCATACTAGCATATATAGTTGAACTTTGATTTGAATTCGTTGGAACTGATTCTATCAAACTTATTCTAATTCCCCATTGTTGTTCCACTTGCATAGATTCTGGGGTGGGGTTGTTTTGAAACTGCTGCTGGAAGTTGCAAATACTCCGTGACCTCTACTCTATAGTTCGTACCCTTTCCCGTGAAGTTCATAGGCACAATGGAACCTGTAGTCCGATCTTCTCTGGCAATAGGTAGGTAGTAGTCTCTTACCAGTTTGAATTGGAATGGAAAGGCCATGCAGCAAACTCAGACGAAGACAATACTATAGTGGTAGGCAACTCGACTGCCAGTAGTCCCGGGGTTGGTCGCATTCCGGGCAGTAGGGAAATAGGTGATATTCACAGCCCAGAAGCGCATTCATGTTTCATGCTTCGTGACTAATAGACTCGACCTTTATTTCATGGAGGAGACCCCACCCATCACCCCTGTATTCTAAGGACCAACACATCCCAACCTCTGGGGGCGGCCCACCCTCAGGAACGGGACATGGATTTTGTGGTCAAATACAGGTTTGGAGATAAGAATAGATTGGAAAGAAGCCACCTCTCTATTTTCACAGGATAGCCATAGATTAGTAGATTAGTTGGGCATATATTATCTCTTAACGAGGGAACGAATTCACAGATGGGGTTAATGGACCTGCCTGCCTAGGCCGTATTGAACAATCGTTTCTATGCGAGGGAAAGGATTGATCTTTTCTTTAGTCGCTTTTATCTGGGTCAATTTATTGCGAGGGAAAGAATGGGGGAACTGAAAGCATAATACATAAGGTAATTTATTGCTTACCCCAAAGGGGTATCAGAGGGCTAGTCTGAATGTGTAAGATGGATGGGATAGAGTCTGACTGCTTGAATGACGGATGGAATGATGGAAAGTATGCTTCCTTGGTTGAATGACTGATTGAATGACTGATGGGTAGTCTGCCTGATTCCTCCTTGCTGGATGGATTGAGTTAGCTTGGTTGCGTGAGCTAGGCATATATGCTTGATGGTTGTTTATGCTTGTAAGCTTTAATAAGCTCTCAAGATTAGCTCTTGGAATAAAGTCTAGTAAGAAGGACGGCTAGCTTGTGTGAAGGCTCAAGGTTTCCAGCTTATGGTTCAAGTTTCCAGGTTAAAGGCTCGAGGTTGAAAGTGAAAAGTATTCCTTGAACTATACACCTATGGCTATACCTCTAATTGCCTATTATAGCGGAGGTAGCAGAAAGAGAGGCAGAGCTGGTTGTTTACCCATCAGCAGGGGTAGAGAAAGCAGCAACAGCATAGAAAGCATCACTAGCCGTTTCACCACCTCGTAGTCCAGATCCAAACCCGAACTCCAGTCGCAGAGCAAAAGGACTATAGCTTCTATCTATAACTCCCACCCACCACTACGTTCCTACAAATATTGTTCCTTAAGAGCCTTTTGCAAATCCAAATGTAGTTCCAGCTCGAGATCGAGTAACCGGGGTTGAATCAGCATCGACATGAGCTGCGCTTGATTGGGGAGGAGAATTTGGCATAGGGCATCGGTAATACGATTTGATGCGTTGCGATATAATTGGCTTCGATAATAGCTCTGTAACGGCTGGAATAGTTCCTGCGATACCTCCCAACGCGTAGTTTCCCACTCCTTGCCGCTGCTTGTTCTTTGCCTGCCCTAGTGCCTGTCCTAGTCCCCACTTCTGCCTGTTTTCTTCCTAGGAAGATTCTTGATTCCTAATTATTGGGGCAGATTACTATATCTGCGGGTGCAAGCCGGAGAGTAATCCTCCCGTCATAATCTAGCTAATATGGGTAGAGGTGTAATGCTAACCTTGCTAATAAATTGGTTAGTAAACCTAGGGCAAAGGTGTAATTGTAACCTTCCTTGCTAGGCTAGGGTTTCAAATTAATAACCCTAATCCGTAAACTATCAAACTGGTTCGGACACTCAAAGGTACTCGAACTGGGCCGAAATTGTATCTGCTTCTTCCACCGCTGCTATTGATGCTCGGTCAGCTGAATCCACGCCTGGAGCCGAGTAACCCGTCTCTACTTCTATAGCTGGTGGTTACTAGCCCTGCGGGTTTAATATTGCTTCGGTCATAGCCAATATTAGTTGTTCTTTGTCCAATTCAATTGCAAATGAAAACTCTGGTATGGTACTTATCGACATATCCTTCTAATTTGGACAAGTGTTTTTCCCTAATTGTTCTGTTTCTTACCCTTCTTTCACTCTCGCCTCTAGAGCTACTAGTTGAGACAACTTGCGAGACTTACGAGAAATTCAAAAGAAACCATGCCATCTCGTATCACTACAAAGCCCACTTTGCCCTTGTGCGGAGTTGACCATAAAGTGTCTCACTTTGCGAGCGGTTGTTCATATTCCATGCCTTCAGCCGTTGGTCCGGTTCTTTACCTTTTGGAAGGAGGAGAACCTTCTCCTAACATGCCGACCTCATCTACTGTTTCTAATCTTCTTCTCTCTTTGAAGCAATATCTTCCTTTTCCCCCTATCGCGAGATGAATTGGTCTCCATACGCACGAAAAGCAAAAAGCCGAGTTTCAAGATTAGCTCACCATTCGATAAAGGGCCTTGTTTCATGAGTGTAAGGGGTTGATTTAATCTTCTTCCTTTTGTTTGAAATGATGCCTTTCGGATCATAGGTCCAAGCTTTCCCTTGCCTTAAATCCATGCCTTGGAGCGAGGTTTTCCACCAAGGGAAGGGCGTGCGTCGAGTTAAAAAATGAAAGAGCGCGATGGTTGTGGGAAGCTTGAGAATAAACCCCTTTTTCGGAGGGAGGAAGTGGAGCTGGTCGGCCTTTAAGGTCCCGCCGGAGGTATTCCAAAGAATAAATCCGCCGGGTGGGAAAAAAGCGGCAATTGGTAGGGAGAAAATTTGGCTCCATAAACCACGATTTCGGTATAGTGATAAAAAAGATACCGGTCTCCGGTGCTTTCAGCCTCAGCACTTACTTTCGCAACCATTTCTTCTTCTCGGGGAAAAATCCTAGGCGGAGGAGAATCATGAATAATAGTATAGGCTATGGGCATGAAATCATTCGGGAAATTTGAGTAACCCACCCCATTTATCAGGCGATGTGTTGCGGGATTCCATTCAAAAAGCTGGTCTTGGGCGAGAGTTTATCCTATAGATTTTTTCTAAACCCAAACCCTCAAAATTATCGAGCTTATTGGAAGAGGAAAATATAAAAGACCATGGAACAAAAACGAAAATGACCCTGATATACGAGAGATCCTGGAGCGAGGTTTGGATGGAAGAGGCCAAAAAACTAGGGATATCTAAGATGACATGGGTTGCGACATTAACCACAAAAAAATCTATGCATTCTTTTGAGACTCGCTCGAACCCTTCTATACATAGTAGCCACTGCAATAAGAGCGGGGGTAAGGCTGAAGGTCCTCCTTGAATAAAATCGGGGGCATTTGAATCTACAAAGGGGAAAGTTGTGAGATGAGAGTCGGTAATGGAAGCGATGAAATCGCTCTGTTGCCTCCATGGCGGTTTAAGCGATGAGATAGTGTCATTTCATTGAAGCGCGTAATTCGAGCGGTAGAATAACGAGAGAGCTTTTCTAATGATTTTTGGGGGGATATCTTGAATATTTTGTTCCCACGAGAAGATAGGAACATTCACGGCATTCATCGTAAGCATCATGGAGCCAACAAATGAATTCAACCCATGGGTAGATAGGGGGATTAATGCGATGATACAATCCGGACAAAATGACTAGAAGCATATATCTATTTTCTACATGCTTCCTAAACAACTCGGGCTTGATGCTACTAATGAAAAAATGGGTATTGCGGGTCTTAGATGTTAGCTTCAAATGCGTAGAAGGTTTGGGTCCGGGGGAAAGCCACAGATTCACGGCCTTGGGGATTTTCGGGCTACGATTTCTTGGTTGTGACTTTACCCATGACCATTATAGTATAAAAGGGATGGAATACTGTAAAGTAGGAATAATTCTTAGGAAAATGATGCGGGGAGATTGACAATGGTGAGGCGGACCTAGTACTAGGCGCTCATGCTTTCGCTTATCCCGAGTAACCATAAATAGAGAGTATTTTACCACGATGTAAATCATGGAACAAGGTTATACAATCCGAAAACAGCTCGGTGAGCGATGACGAGGGTGATGCTAGTAGGGGCGACATCATAAGGATGCGACAACGAGACGTGTGGCATCGGGGGATTGGGTATCGGGAATTTAGTTAGGTGGATACCACGTGTTGGGTTAAATACCGGTCTTGGTCTTGTACCCAGGTGTCCTAGGACTTACCTTACCATTGGATCTTGGTGACGATTTGTACCTTGGGATCAGGGCCCATGAAGAACGTGAGGTGATCTCTATAACGGCTTCAAACCCGCAGCCGTTTTCCCCACATAGTGCTTGACTCACGGCATCTATCTTGCCATGTCATCGAGTTCCGGGGGGGAAGATTCTGCCTTCCCCCTACCATCTATGACCCCCCGAATGGTTCATGTGTTTCTTTGTTATGTGTGTGCCGAACACGAGTGGGTCCCACCCAATATCGTTTTTCTCTACGCCTTTCATACTTTTGTCATTTTGGTTAAGATCTTTGACATCCTCTTGCCTTATTACAAAGTGTGCTTGTCCCCCTTTTCATATATGACTCATTTTTATTTTTATTTCTCTCTCACACCCTTTGAAACATTAGAATTTTAATAATATCGGGTAATCTACCTTTATAATCTTTCTTACGACTTAAGGGGTGAATGATATAATCAACACCTACTCTTCTTGATATTCTTTACTTATTTTTTCCTTTGAAATGGTGAGTAATTTCACTTTGGAAAACTACGGGATGACATACACGGTATCCCTTTAAAATCATCTTTCATGTTGTCATCATGGAGGTATAACATCTTCATTTTTCCTCCTTTTACCATCTTACCAAACCCTAGGTTTACGGGATGCTTTCTCAATGTGATTTGTTGCATTAGAACACTGCTTGGCACCTTTGCTAGCCCAATCGGGCTTAGAAACCTTGATTTCTCCTCTAGACCTAGTGCTTCTGTCTTCCTTTAGGAACTCATCGAGTTAATTTATCAATTTCCTTTTACGATTTACCTCTTGACATTCCTACGAAATTCCAAGCACATTTACCTTTTGCAAAACTTGAAATTGACAAAGTAACCCTCTTTGGAGATTTTTACTGCTCTTTCTTGGCAACCATGTGATGATCTTGTTTTTCATTTGAACCGAGGTCCTAGCATAATAAGAACGAGCTTAAAACGCAATGAAGACCCTACAACCTAGGGAAAACCCTAATGATCTAGTGGGAGGTTTTAACTTGGTCTTTGGTGAAATTAGGCTTGGGATCTTAATAGTGTAAAAACAAAGTTTTTGACCAATTAATGTATTTGACTATATAGAAATTGATGTACTTGATTGATCTAAAAGGCCTATAGAGGTAGTTTTTATACCATCGAGGTTTGAGGAACACTGATGAACATTGGAATGATAGGTTGATTGGTAACCCTAGAGGGAAAGGTGAAGGAGTGAGGCAAAGGAAAAAACAGAGTGTTGGAGTTACGAGGTGGGAACATAGAAAATAGATGAGTGGCATAAGCCCATGAGGGGCCCTTTAGGAATGGCGGAGTTAACCATGGAATGGTAAAATAGTAGAATAATAAAAAATTTGTGATAAGGATAATGAAGGCGGTGAGATTTCTAAAACTCACAATATTCGGGGAATCTTGTTTTTAGAAATCTAGAGACGATATTTAGTCATCTACGGATAGTAAAAAATTACTTGATGAATAACATTGGCTCCACTTGGGGAGGGTGACTCCTTTCGGGAGGTGTCCGAGAACTCGGAGCTCGAATCTTTGAGTTTTGAAGACCAATTCCTTACTTGCACTTTGCAAATTTCTTTCCTTCATTTCTTTGATGTTTTCTTGAATGTGTGATTTCATGCTGAAAACATGATTGCTTCAACCTCATTTCTACCTACCCATCCTACTTTGCCTAACATTTTTTCTTCCTTTGGGTACACTTAGATTGGCAAACCCTCGGCATTATTTTTCTTTGAAAGCACAAAACAAAAAACTATCTACTTGTACCCTTATCACTCCCAGAGTGTTTGCGATTAGTCTAATGAACTCTCTTATTCTCTACCTAGTCTACTTATTTGTCAGAGATTAATTTGTTTGACAAAATTTTCTTCTCTAATCTCTTGACATGAAATTGAAAACATGACTAAACCGGGATTGAGCAATCTATCTTGCCATGAGGCTGTGGCATTCGGACAAGCTTCACACAAACATTATTTTTTGTACGGTCAAACACTAGAAAGTATAATGGATGTGATCTATAATTTGTTAGGCATCCCTATCTTTCTCTTTGTTTTAGGTTTGTGCTCTAAGAACTAGCAATATTTTCCTAATCTAATCTCTTGACAAGTCAAGTTTAAATGGTTTGAAGGGTCTTCCTTTGCTATCCTATCAACGAAAATTTAAAGCATGTTTAGTCATGATTAGGCTAGATGACTAAACAAGATTTCTTTCTTTTGAATTAGTAGTGGCATTTCGACTTGCACACTTTCAAAAACACTATTTTTTTGGGTATGTTGTACCTATTCTTTTACTTCCTTTTTATGTTTTTTTTGTTTTTTTTCCTAATTTTTCATCGAATCAATGTTATGTACAATGAATGAAAGCTTCAAACTAGGAACTTTGACAAAAATAGTGTTTGAGCATCTCTACCATTGACAAGACCTTAAAATACATCTACTCCATCCTATATCTTGTAAAAAAAGAAAAGCGTTATTACCTCTAATTGAATGAATGATATAAGGACTTTCCACAAATTTTCAAATTTTCCAAGCTTTCCTTTGTCCTCCCTCCTACAATCCCATTTTCGTAACTTGTGTCTCCAATGTGGAAATCATTGGCTTTGGTTCTTAAAGTCAAAAGATCTTCTTTATGTTTTATTACTTGCTTGTGTTCTTTTTTAAACTTCTTCCCTTAATACTATTGTAAATGAATGGTTTGGATTTCGACCTCCTTTGGATGTCATTTTCTTCTTATTGAACCTCTTGAAGAAGATTCATAACTAGAACTCCCAAGAATGTTGGGAAAACAACATCCATGCCATAAACCGAGTTGATAGGGAGACATATTGATAGATTTCTTAGTTCTTAGTCTATCATCCCATATTGCATGCACCATTTTTTCCATGCCATGATTTTTTGTTCTCTTCCAACGACTTTTTGATGATGTTCACCGGACTTTTGTTAGAGGACTCGGCTGTCCCCATTACCTTGAGGGGAAATAAGTCTGTAGAGTGCCCCGATGTGATGTGCTAATTATAGAAAAAAGTCCACCATTCTTTTTGGACTTAAACGCGACGGCATTATACGTAATGTTCCCAATTTTAGCCTCAAGCTAAAATGGAACATTATAGTTGCACATTTTATTTTTGTTTAATAAAATGGGGAAGGAGACACCTTAGCCCCCTTTGGATGAAGTAATAACACTCCTAATGTGAAAAAGGGAGGTGAATAAAGAAAGTGAAATAAACACCAAGGGTGTGAATGGAACCAGCTCACTTGATTAGTCACCTTTGACTAAAGTCAGCGAGCGTTGCCCAAGGAGGAAAAAGGCGTCCTAGAGAAGCTACGCGATTTTGGAGGGAAGAGATTCACATGAGGGTGGAAACCATAATTGGTGGGACCTTGGTGGAGAAGAGTTCCTTTTGTTTATAAGGAGGAGATGGCAGCCCATTTGGACACATGTTATGGTTTTAGAGGTTTCGGACTTGGAGTGCAAAGCTTGCATCCACGGGCTATTTAGGAGGGTGATGGTGCCCTCGGGCACTAGGGTGTTCCCGGTCGGGAATCCCTACCTCTTCCTCAAGGAAGGATGAGTATTGAGCTACATTTCCTCAATACGGAATTGGACACGGCTACATTCATCTACTACAACATTAGATCTGTAGTAGTAGAGGACATTGTGTTCTTTGAGGTGCGACGAGAGGAATTCATGGAGTCTCTCTTGTCTTGTTTTCTTCGATTGGAGGAATGATATACTCATTGGAGGAGCTGCAAGGAGGATTCCCGGAGCTTGATTTCAGATTAGTGGCATGGGGCCACACTTCCATCATCTCCCACTTGCGTATTCCATGGAGGAAACTACGTTATTTTGGAGGAGCGATGAGAGAGGGTTTACGGAGCTCATAGGGGAGGAGTGTTTTTTTAGACAAAGGGATCAGCCCATTTCTTGGAGACATTATCGAGAGGAGGGCATCTACATTTCATATCAGCCACAATCTCATTCTCATTTTGTATCGAGTTACGGTGACAAATCAATTGTCACATTTTTGGTTTCTCGGCATTTCTAGCAATCTTCCATAGATTGGCTAGAAATCTTGTATTTCAACCCATTTCTCTATTCTTGGGCTATTTCTTGTATTCCTTCAGCCACATATGTATTTTATTCATATTCAGCAGCTATTACCTTCATGTACCTTTGTGCTGAGTCCTTGCTCTCCAACATTTTTTGGAGTTGCGACAACTCTTGTATTTCATTGCTTATTCATTGGAGGTTGGTTCTTAAAGCTTGAGTGGCTTGTCCCTCAACTACTTCTTGTATATTTCTGCTGATATATCATAATATAATGATTATTGTATCATTTTCCTCTTATGATGTATTCATAGTTGTAGATTTCATGCTTATGTTCTTATGTTGTTGTAAGCTCTCTCATTGAGCATTGTTTTAGACACCTAGATTGGGGGAGATCTTAATAACACATATAGATTTAATTCTTTGAGCTAATTTTTCTGCAAGGGAGTTGTATTAGATGTTTTTCTATGGCATACCAATGGTGGTGCTGCCTTATTTTTACGAGACTTCCTTATACAACATCCTCGAGGGACCCTCTAGCAGAAATTCACGAGGTGGAAATTTTTCATATCCATAGACGAGTACGTGAGAGGGCTAGCTAGCCTCATGATCTCTCCCCTTCTTTGGAAGGAGAAATATCCTATAAATTCCCCAACATTAAATCTACTGGAATGGACTTGTGATAGCTCCTTTCGAAGAAGGAAATTGGAATATACGAAGATATTCCCGATGGAGCGAGAAAATTCCCGGATTTGGAATATTACGGTGGTATCGAGCATGATCTTGGCTCGGCCTATGCCCAAGATCTATTTCCATCGATAAGAGGAGCTTCTCTAGAAAGGAGAGGATATTGACGAGGAGGAAACAAGGAAAAGGAATAATGGAAGAGGAGGTTTCCCTTCTTCCTTTCCAAACCATTGAGGAGATTATTGAAGATGCGATGAAAAGGAAAATTTGGAGAAATTTTACCGAAAGGGTTTGTGAATGATCAAGCCCTAGCTATTTTCATGAAGGGTGTGAGCATTCGGCCACACATGCGGATCTACATCGCATTACATTGCCCATAGCTACTACAAGAAGGATGGATGGAAAGAGTTGAGGCCTTTGGAGGGACTGGTATTTGCAACTCAAAGGTATGATTCATGATGATTGATTTCGAGTTCTATTTCATGTTTTCATGCAAATAAGAGATCATATGTGGGAGTACAAAGGCAAAAGAGTCATCGAGAATGAGAATATTTTCCCAAAGTCTTGGTGGTGAACCCAAAGCATGGTTCAAAAGCTTAGCTCCAGCAGTATCCATGATATCCCAGAACTACATCAAATTTTCGAAACGGGTGGGAAATCTGAAAGGAAATCCCATTCAAATCATGTCGGAATATATGACCTAAAACGGGAAAATGGGGAAAGTGTCCAAGCTTACTTGTACTAGGTTCAGCGGTGTATATAACTCCCTCCCACCTCTTTTCAAACCTCCACTTGGTTTAGCTTTGGCAAAATTTCTGAGGGGTTTGATCAGGACATGACATATCACACGAGAGATAAGGATCCCCCTACCTTGGAGGAAATGCAACAAATAGCTATAAAAGCAGATGCCAACTTAGTTTGAAAAAAGAGCTAGGACTAGATCGAAAGAAAGGTCACATATAGAGATGAGGTCTCCACTTCATCACCTTCCCTAGATCCCGAGAATAGATGACTTAGTCAAATCCATGGCTAAAATGTGGGAAAATATCAATGAAAAATCTCTGTTAGGGACAACCGACCAAACCCTCCAATCGAGAAACCGAAACCAAAACTTTAGGAGGGAACGGCCCCAAAACGAGACGAGGGATAATGACCGACGAGATCAGGGCCACCATTCAATGAAAACTATGTAGGAGAAGATGATAGGGACGCAGAACCTCGGATGAAGATCATCGAGATCTCGTAGGATACGATAATGAAAGCGAGGTATACCTCAGCATGCGGAAGAACAAGAGCTATGTTCTCCCAACCGAGGATGAGACCAACTATGAAGATCCCGAAACGATCTGCCTTAGACTTTCAAAATGCCATTATGAGAAGCTCACCGGCGGTATAATCTTAGAAGTAGAAAAAACAAAAACCATCCCAAAAAGAATAGTCCCCGACCATATCAAAATCACTGATAAAACCCTAAATGAGACCATTAATAATAGCAAAATTAAGGCCCAAAGGGTTGACCAAAACAAAGGTAAGGCCATTCGAGACAAGTATTAGTTCGGATATTCCTAGTATCTCTGCTGAGAAACCCCAAAGTTGGGGACTGTATCAAAAGAAGTCCGAGCCAAAGTCGGCTAAATTAAGAACATAGAAAGGGTTATGTGCAGAAAAGCTGGAAACACATTTACCCAAGCTACCCACTCCTTTTAGTTTCGAAGGAAATTTCCAAAATAAAAATTACCATACCCCTTACGAGAACTAATGACTATAGATAGGTATAGATCTCAAATTTTCAAAGTATTTGACCTAGAAAACAAAGTGATACCTTGAATCTAGCGGCAGCGATAACTTTGAGCTTTTATTTGGCCCTAAAGTAGAAGGTGAATATCAAGAAGGATCTATTTCTCCTTTCTACATAAGCTTGAACATCACGGGACAAAATATTACATAATGCCATGTTAGATTCGGGTGCCTCCCATAACCTCATGCCTAAAGCGGTCATGGAAAACTTAGATGCTGGAGGTGACCCAACCTTACAAACACCTGTATTCTTTCGACTCAAGCCGGAGTCAAATGTGTAGGTCTGATAAAGGATCTAGACTTTGCCCTAACACAACTACCGGCCAAAAACTTAGTCATGGATGTGGTAGTGGGCGACATCACACCCAAATATGGAATGCTATCGTCGAGCACAGTGCCTGCAAAATACAAGGTAGCCTTCAAATGGATATGTCATTCGCTACTATTCCGAGTTTTCAACCAAACTAGGAGACTATCCCAGGGAGGCTGCGCATGAAATACATGGTTAGCAACGAGAGATAAGCCAAACAATACCCCCATCTATTCCATTCATTCCAATTTAGATTCTTTTATCTTATATGATGAAGGTGATATGCACAAGCGGATAAAAGAAAATGAAGGCATATCCAAACCATTCGGGAGTGAAGAAATTGATGACCAAAGTCCCAAGGAACTGAAAACAACTTAGTATCATGTATGAAAAGGAAACTCTTTGGAGTATAAGCTTTGATGGTTCTTGTGGCAAGGCAGGTTCGAGGCGGTATGCGGATACACAACACTAAGGAGAGGTCATTCTTTCGAGTTAGAATTCAATGTACAAATAACATTGCGGAATATGAAGCCCTTCTTATTGGTCACACAATGCTTAGAGACTTAGGTGCCAATAGAATAACAGCTCAAGGGGACTCAGAGCTTGTAATTAAGAAAATCAAAGGTGAATATTCAGCCAATAACCCAAGACTGAGAGAATATAGGAATGCGGCTTTGGATATCCTTAAAACTTTTGAAAAATATGAACTCACCTATATCCCTAGGATTCAAAACAATCTGGCAAATGAGCTCGCCTTTGCTGCAAGCACTAGCCAAATACCATGTATGAGTGAGCAATATGACATCCAAGTGAAACACTGCCCTACTATACCAGATAATCTTGACCATTGGCAAGTATTCCAAGATGATGATCAAATTGATGATTTCCTCCAATCTAGAAATGAGTTTGAGATAACCAAAACAGACTCAGGAGATGAAGAGAGGAAACCTAACATAAGCCAAGACCAAGAGCTAAACCCACCTTTATGGACCAATCTAAACCTGGTAGACCATCCATGTGACAGGGAGATAGAAGAAGACATTGACCAAAGAGAGCTTGAAGTCTTACACTGCGAAAATGACACCATACCTAGAGGGCTCGCACCCTTAGAAGAATTGTTTGACTTTAATGATGTGGCCAAAAAGCCTAAAATGGAATCTACAGAGGATGACATAGAGGAATACAACATAGGAAATCCAGAAGAGCCTAAAAACATTAAACTATCCAAAACCCTCCCGCCTGACATAAAACAAAGATACATAAATCTATTCAAATAATTTAAAGATGTGTTTGCATGGGGGTACCAAGATTTAAAATCATATGACACCAACATCATCCAACATAAAATTCCCCTCAAAGAAAATCAAAAACCTTTTAAACAAAAGTTAAGAAGGATAAACCCAGTGTTATTACCATTGGTTGAAAAGGAAATTAAAAATATGTATGATGCCAGGATAATAGTATCTCTCTGATACTCTGAGTGGGTCTCAAATTTAGTATCAGTTAGAAAAAAGACCGGTGAAATCAGACTTTGCATAGATTTCCGAAACTTGAATAGGGCATGTCTGAAAGATAACTACCCTCTGCCCAAAATGGACCATATACTTCAGAAGGTCGTAGGCGCTAAAAGAATCTCGTTGCTTGATGGTTTTTCTGGTTATAACCAAGTTTTGGTTTACCCTACCGATCAGCATAAAACAGCTTTCACCACCCCCTGGGGCACTTTTATGTACGTTAAAATGCCTTTCGGACTAATGAATGTTGGCGCCACCTTTCAAAGAGCCATGGACATAGCCTTCTCAGAAGACATAGGTGTTTTCATAGTCATATATCTCGACGATATAACAGTATATTCTAAATCTGACGAAGAACACCTAGCACACTTAAGAAAGGTTTTCAACAAGTGCAGAAAGTATGGTTTGTCCCTAAACCCCAAGAAAACACTCTTCGGTCTAGAAGAAGGGAAACTCCTAGGTCACATTATTTCGGAAGAAGGAATCAAAATAGACCCCCAAAGAATCGAAGGAATTCTACAGATAAGTCACCCCTGAAACATTAAGGAGTTACAGTCCTTTATCGGCAAGATAAATTTCTTGAGAAGATTCATCCCCAACCTTGCTGAGCTCCTAAAAGAGATCACAAATATGTTAAGAAAGGAGGTCGGGGTTAAATGGACTATCGAAGCCAAAAAATCTTTTGAACTAATTAAAAAGGCTCTACCAAGCCCAAACACGGTGTTGGTAGCCACAGTTTCACAAAAATTTTACATCTTCATTGCTGAGAACATCTGATAACGCGGTGTTGTTGAAAGAAATGCGGTGGCAAAGAAACGACATTTGCCTTTTTGCAAATCCTAAGAATGCCCCTTCGAAATATAACATCATGAAGCTTAATGGCTAGCATTGGTAAAAACGATGAAGTTTCCGAGTTTGTCTGCATTCTCATATCGTAGCTTTTGTTCGTCGTAGCTTTTGTTCCTAATCTTGTTGTCGAGGACATTCTTAAAGATACGATGAGAAGAGTGGTTGCTATCGTAGAATATGACTTCGTCGAGCCTACTAAACTGGTTAAAGGACAACGTTCGCGATATTAATGGTGAAACCAACATAAACTTTAGATATAAATTTTATTAAATGTTCGTGTGAAGAGTACTTCCCCTAACTACGATCAAAAATTTTTTGGTTCCTTGTGGTATAAGGAACATTCACTATGTATTAACTTATATGAATTCTCCTCCGTCTTTATCAAAAACAAAAGCAAGATTCCTCAAACAAAAATCTTTAAAGTTTTGCATTATAGATGGTTCTCTGTATTGGAAGAATCCTACTGGTATGCTACTTAAATGTTTGCTCGAGTCTGATGCAGAGAGAATCATGCGGGAAATGCATGAAGGGGAATGTGGAGGTCATCTCTACTGGAAAACTACTGCAAAAAAAATCCTTAGAGCCGGTTATTATTGGCCCACCTTGTTCCCTGATACTCACAAACTGGTCATGACCTGCCATAAATGTCAATTTTTTGATGGCAAGAAAAAGCTTCTACCTTTGCCTTTACACCCCATCATAGTTGAAGGACCCTTCCAGCAATGGGGTCTAGACTTCATTGGGGAAATTCACCCCTCCTCCTCTGCTCAACATAAATGGATCCTCACAGCCACTGATTACTTTACCAAATGGATAGAAGCCATACCATCTCGGAACGCCACTGATTCAGTCATCATCACGTTCCTAGAAACCAATATCCTATCCAGATTTGGCTGTCCCAGGAAAATCATTACAGATAACGCCGCTGCCTTCTCTTCCAAGAAAACGATAGACTTCTGTCACAAGTATCATATTTCATTAGGGCATTCCACAGCCTATTACCCTCAAGGTAATGGTTTAGCCGAGTCTTCTAACAAAAGCCTTGTCAACATTGTCAAAAAACTTCTGGAACAAAATCAAAAAGCATGGCATGGGAAACTAGTGCACGCCTTATGGGCTGATAGATTAACTACCAAGAAGTCCATAGGTATGTCCCCTTACCAGCTAGTCTATGGTGTTGACGCCATTTTCCCGACCTCTCTAGGAGTTTCAGTAATGAAACTACTACAAGAAGTCCAAATAGAAGAAAATGACGTACAAAGAAGAGTAAATCAGACTATCCATTTAGAACAAACCAGAGAAGAAGTTTACCAAAGGGCTCAGTTAGCACAAGACAAAATAAAACAGATTTTTGACAGAAGAACTAAGGAAAATGATTTTCAAATTGGAGATAAAGTTTTAAAATGGGATTCTAGAAGAGAAGACAAAGGTAAACATGGCAAGTTTGAAAATTTATGGAAAGGGCCTTACATCATCAGCTCAGCCAGTGGAAACAATGCTTTCTTCTTACAAGAACCTGATGGGACTGAAATTTTTGGGGGTCCTGTGAATGGCAGGACATTAAAACACTATTTTTGTCAAGAACTCCATTTTTGAGTTTGGGACACTTGCATTCATTGTACATACCATTGTTTGAAATATTGAAAAAATAGAAAAGCCAAAAACAGTAAAAGATAGAAAGTCAAAAACAGTTAAAAGCAGAAAAGAGGGCAAGTGAAGATAGAACAAAGGCCCCATGTTCCAAAAAATAGAATTTCAGAAAGCGAGCGAGTCTAAATGCCGCTACTAGTGCTCCAATGTCTTGTTCAGTTATCTAGCCTAATCATAGCTGAGCATGTTTAAATTTATTTGCTGATAAGTTAGTGAGTGCCAAGATAGTCAACATTGTGTAAGATTGACTTATCACAGAGCTTAGATTAGGGAGAGATTCTGGTTCCACATGCCTAAAACAGAACCAAAGAGAGAAGCAAGGGATGAAAAACACATTGTACATCTTAGCCCCGCTTGTCTAGTTTCCTTTTATTGCAGAATAACATTTGTGTGCAGCTTGTCTTTTATGCCGCAAATGCATGACAAATCAGATTGCCTAATCCTGATTTGATCATTTTTGAATTTCATGTTGTAGATTAGAGAATGAAATCCTGTCAAACTGCTTAATCTTGACAGTCGATCTAGTTTTAGGTAGAGAAATGAAGGAGTTCATCAGCTTAATCTGAACTCCCGGCAGATATAAGAGTAGAAATAGATAGTTTCATTTTGCAAAAAGAAAAATATGCATTGTCAAAGGGCTGCTAGTTCAAATGCGCCAAACAGAAGAAAAAATGTTAGGAAAGATAGTGGGGTAGGTAGAAGTATCATTGATGTTAAATATGCTGACACTTTTCAGAAATAACATCAAGAGAAGGGTAAATGTTGCGCCAATGGATAAGGCACTGGTCTTCATAATCCAAAAATCTGAATTCTGGACACCTCCTGACGAGGAGCTGCCCTCCCCAAATGGAGCCACTGTTAGCCATCAGTATTTTTTACATGTTAGTGATGACTATATCTTCAGCTGAGTTTTCTAGAAACTTATTTCCTTATGTCAATATGTCATCCAGAAAACCCTCCCAAAACTTTTTTCGCCTTTCTACCTATTCAGTCCACCCCTGGCAAAACCAAAACCTCCTTGTCACAATCCTATCTAACCTCAGCCTTATTGGTCTGCCCATCATCTTTAAAAATCAATTCCACATCTGTTTCAATAGTCTCCCCTATGTTAGGAAGTGGCGTTTTAGGACATCTCACCTTTGGCAATCATCAAAAAGCCAAAAAATCCTCCATCTGCAGCAGACCTACCATGACTGATCCCTTACTTTGCAAATGAAATTGACAAACAGCCTTAAGTCGCGCCACTCACAACCCCTAGATCTCAGCACTGCATAAAGCCCAATCTCAAGCTGACTAGTAGGTTTTCCCACAGTGTTCTATGGTTCTACAAAGACAGGAAATATATTTCATCTCATGGAGTAAATGTTTGAGTTTACAGTTAGAGGAACAGCTGCTTCTAAGTGTAACTTGAGCCTTTAGATATGTCTGCAAAACAGAAAGCTACTCATCAGGACCTTACATCTCTTTCCAGCATGAAAATCACAGTAAGAAAGGGTCGCCACTGTCTCAGCAAAATGGTAAATTGTCAAGGCCCAGAACCTCCTTCATTTACAAGCAGAGGGTTAGGGCGCCTCCTTCATCCATAAGCAGAGGGCGCAGGCCAGTGTTGACTCAGAAGGTTGCAAAAGTCCAGGTTTGCCTTTACTGAAACAATCAAACAATATCTTCAGGTTTCATGAATGTAATTGATGATCATAACAGGAATAGAGCTTGCAATATGCTAGCTCAAAAGAAAGGAAAGTCTGATGTGATAAAGGAGCTCATCTCAAACTTTCAGAATCATGTGAATTGATGAAATGAAGAAAGGCATGTCATTGGTGAAAATTCCAAAGCATAAGTACCCTGTCTATTCCACAAGATCAAATAGAACAGATGATAACCAATGTCATTACACAGGCAAGAGAAAGTTCTTGGTTTTTCAAGAAAGCACTGACCTTCATAGTCACAAAGGCTATTTGTCAAGTAAATCAATCATAAGATGAACAAGCCCCATATCTAAATCACCCTTAGGACACTGCAGGGAGACAATATTACTCTGGCTAGGTTTCCTACTGACACACAATGATGCTTGCAAGAGAAGGTGCTAAGACTGATGTTTTCCAAGTAGTTTATTTACCATCACCTTCAGAAAAAGGCTGTCTCAAAAATAATTGTTTAAAAACCTCGGGACACCTTATCTGATGAAGAGCCTCCTCCATGCATGAGTAGAGGGCCAAAGCTACTACAGGTTGCTGAAACTAATTGATATAAGAAAGCAGTGGAAGGGTACCAAAAACTGAATCAAGGTCATGACACAGATGAAAGACAGTGCTGATAATGTAAAGGTATTGGTACTCCTATTTTAAAGAACTATCTGTCAGGCTATACCTACAGTAGGAAAGAGACAATATTGAATATATGTGTGCCACTGATACCAAAAAGAAGACTTTATCCTTGAGAAAAGGGACCTGCAGACAAGACCTTTTAAAAACTTTGTCACTAGGAAGATTTCCCCTTTAAAGTTATTTTTCACTGTGTTCCAAAGGTTTTTTAGCCTGTGATCATTGTTGGATAGTTTAAAAGGAAGAAAGCACAACCTTTATTTTGAGGGAAAAAGAGTACTGTATACTACACCTGCAAACAGAGATTTGAAAACCCACTATAGGTAAACAATGAAGGAGTTGTCAAAGCAAAATGACAAATCACCTGTGTTATTGAAACACCGTGGCAGAAGTGGTGGAGTTGGTCGACTTAAATTGATCAAAGTTCAGAGCTCGGGGTCAGAATCAAAGGGCGGATATATATATGCAAATCACAAACCCACTGTTTGAAAAAACAAATAGAGTTAAAAATTAATGTTAATTCCGAAAGGGTAAGTGACCGTTGGAGAGTTGTGGTGATATAGTAGCAAAAGGTAATTATGGTGTAAATTTTCATTTTCAAAAATCTGAAGAAGAGTCCATTCGCATCCAGCATCAAACAAGCAAGAAAGTTGGGCGAAAATTCAAAAATTTGCACTCAGAGGCGGCGCGACGTGCCTGGAATTTGGCGCGACGTGCCTGGGCAGCAAAATACATGGGGCCTCTTCGTCGGCGCGACGTGCCTGTAGGTGGGCGCGACGTGCCTGTAGGTGGCCGCCCGACCACACGACAGGCCGACCCGACACCCTTTTTCCTGCGCGACGGGTTTTCTCCGAAGGTTGCCGCGCGGTTTTTCCAGACTATCCAGGGCTTCTTTCATCCTTTCAAGCGGGCGTTCATCAAAGTTTGAGGTATTTTCATGAATTCCCCATTGATTGCAAGAGGTTGATAAGTAACAAGAATGTTTAAAAGCCTCGGACCTTGCCATTGTTATCTACACAGTGAGATGAAGTAATTGCATTACAATACGGGGTTTATGGTTGAGAACCAGTTTGTTCATTTTCAAATCAATCTAAGGGCAGAGGTTGTCTTGTGAAGGACTGTGTTTTAATTAAAAGAGGACTTTCGTTGCAGAAATATAGACCTAATTCTAACGAAGAACTTTTCACACTATCATCCATACATTTCCACACTACTAAAACAGTGAAGTGTACTCAGTGAGGGGGTTTGACATTTTTATTGTTTTGAAAGAGAAGACTCTGTTAATCTCTGTCTAAATAGCTTGTTAGTCTTCTAGAAGCTCTGACATTTTACCTCAGCCCTGTGTTCTTGTTATCTAGACCTGTGTATGGTGATTTGCTTGATGTACAAACAGTGAAAGGAGGACACACTCTTGCACAAGACAGAATCGGTGGATGTTTGAAAGTTTCCTTGAACAGGGAGTTTTCTATGTTAGTTGATATCAAAGTTGTCAAAAACAGAGGTGCAGATATTTTGTTGGTGTATCTCTCAAACTCACAAGCAAAGGGTGTATTGTCTAAACCACTGTCTGCATTGTTTTCCACCTAAACTAGGTCTTTTTTCTCCTTGCACTATATTACATCATTCTGAAGATTTGTTGACAAAGAAATTCTGAGAGTAAAAGGGACCATTTTTCTGAGGGCAGAGGCTTTTGATGGTTGAATTCTAACATCAGAGACAGGAGAATAGATGAATTGATAGATCTTTGAACCCATAGGCAAGGGTGTGTTTCCTAAAAATCATAGTGCACTGATATATCACCTAGCCTAGTTCTGCTTTTCTTTCACTGAATGGTGTCATTTTGAAGAACTGTTGTTGTGATATGTTTCGAAGGAAGGTCATTTCTAAAGAACAGGGTATCAAAACACTTATCACAACAAGCCTTTTCTAGAGATCTGCCCCTTTTTCACTGCATTTAACTACTGAAGGTTTGTTGACAGAGAGCTTCCAAAGATGACTGCACATTAAAAGGCAGAGTTGTTGGTGTTTGAAGTTAATATTAAGACAGAGGTGCAGGTATTATGTTGACCTCCTAGACTCAAATCAGAGAGTGTGTTTTCTAAACCACTGTTGCACTGATTTTACACCTAAACTAAGCCTTATTTTTCATTGCACTACATTGTATCATTCTGAAGATTGTTGAACAGAGTTTTCTGAAGGTGAAACAGGGCCATTTTCTAGAAGGCAGGGTTGTTGGTGATTGGGCATTTGTTGATAATCAAGTTTACATTAAAGCCAGAGAAACCTGTTGACAGAAGCATTTTCAAGGTGAATGATCTGAAGAGCAGGGTTTTAATTTTTGAAGTTTGGTTTCGAAGACACAAATACAAGTGTAAGCTGGCCTCTAACAAAGTCGCAAGAGGGGTGATTATTCAAGACTGTGCACAGAGAATCTACAAAACAGTTTCTTACACATGGTCCCATTGTTAAAAAGGTTACATAGCTGAAGTGTACCCAGAATTGAAGGACTGTTTTTAGGAAGTGTAGAGGGGGCTTATTCAAGGAAGCATTGTTGCATTTCATCCAAACCACAGTGTCCATATCTGTCCAAACAGTCTGGTGGCCTGTTTCAATCCAGCAGAGCATTTCTCATATAGTGAAGGCAATTTTCCTCTCCCAAAGCTTGTTTCAAAGTCAGAATGCCTCCAAAACGAGATCACAAAGGCGGACAACATAAGAGATATGAGCCTATCTCCATTGAAGAAATCAATGCTCACCCATCAGTGCTTTTCAATTTCCATGAAGTAGGCTGTCTTGATTTCTGTCAAAGGATAGAAGAAGTCAAGAGTTTCTCGCCACTTACACATTTGTGCGCTTTGAGATTCAAGGACAAGCACTTCCAGTTAGCAGGTCTTGACTTCAAGATCTCCCCAAGGTATGTATCCAAGGCTACCAAGATCCCGTATCATGGTGAAAAGTGGTTTAAACAAGCGCATCTTGATCTGGAGGATTATAAACCTTTCATCAAGCCGGAACATAGAGAAACCATCACTGCTATTTTTCCTTTCTCCTATCTTCTTGACAGTTATGCTCCACTGATGAAGGCCATAATGAGATATTTCACTTGTGAAGGGAGGTTTAGCCAAATATTTGCCTATCATGTTCGCTTGTTGATGCATTTTACCAGGAGCAGGCATTTAAACCTTCCATACTTTTTGTCCAAAAGCATAGAGAAAATGGCAGCCACTGTCCAAAAGAAAGCTCCACCTCAGCAAATCCCTTCTCTCTTTCACCATTCCTTGATCAAAATCATCTTCTTACACCAGCTGGAGAAGAAAGGAGGTTTCATGGGATTCATTCATTAGCCATGCCGATTTCGCCACTGTCCCTCCTGTTCATGTGTCTCCTACTCAGCCTGTCCATCGCCCAGTGCCTTTATCTAGTAGGCCTACCCCTAAAAACTCAAGATGACCACTGGGCAGCCAAGTAAACAGGGAGAAGGAGAGGGTAGTGAGCCACAGGGAGAACAGGAGGATGATGAGCAGCAGCAGCTAGATTTTGATGGATAGCAGCAGTTGGAAATCAGTGGACAACAGCTAGAGGTTGATGAACAGCAGCAAATTCAGGAAGAGGGACAGCAACTTGAGGTTGAAGAGCAGCACGTTGAACAAACAATTGAAGCATCTTTTGAGCCACAAGCTGGACAGGATGTTGAGGAAGGATAGCAAGCTGAAGCTGCCTCCTTGACAGTGACCAAAACTGTTCCTAAGAAGAGGAAATTGCCCAAAAAGACAACTTCTAGCTTGCCAAGGAGAAAAAGCGCTAGATTGGCCTTCAAAGGCAAAAGCATAGTTGGAGAAAGCGCCAAGCATGGAGGTAAATCAACTGTCATCCCTATCCCAAGCGATGACAGTGATAATGAGGCCCGCATCCTTGAAAAACTCCTCATTCACAAAGAAGGGAAAATTGAGGTGTTACAAGAAGATCTTCAAAGGGCAAGGAATTTCAATCATTTCTTGGAGATTGAAAACAAACAAATGAAGTTTCATGTAGCTATCCATGAAGCAAGGGCGATCAAGTACAAAAAGGAGGCAGAAAAGGCGCAAGTAAGAATTGAAGAGCTCATTGGCAAATTTGATGATGAAGAGGAAGAGGACCAACCTAGGCGAAAAAGGCCTAGGACCATCGGGCTTAGAAAAGCCTTGGAGAAACAGAGAGCAGAAGAACAAGCTCAGTTCGATGCCTTTCCTCTCACTGCCCTCTTTGAACAGGAAATTGAGGAAAACAAGGAAGCATGGCTTGAGAGGGCTAACCAGCATTTGGAAACAAAGCTTGAGAAGGCAAACAGGTATCTTGAGCTACAGAGAAAAATGACCCTTCACTTTCAGAAGCTAAATCAGTTTGCCAGGCGAAAATTGAAAGTAGCACAAGAAAAATTGAAGAAGTTGAAGGAGAGGCGCCTAGCACGGAAAGAGGCAAAAAGCATATCAGCCCTTGATATTTTGGCTTCAGCTTCGAAGCATGTTTCTATGGATCCTTGAGGGTCATGCATGCCAATTTTGGGCCTGTTTCGAAAACTTTTTGTTTTTTGGCATTTTTGGGTTTTTCGCCAAAAACTCATAAATTCGCCAGTTCAGTTTGATGAGTTGTCAAGGGTGGAGGATGATCCCACTAGATTCCATAATTTCATGAGCAGCTCTCCAGCGATTTTCAGAGCATTTGAAGATCATTCGCCCCCTCAAATTGGCGAAAAACAGCCTCATTTTGCACGTTCTGCCCGCCATATCAGCAGCCTGCTATTTTCTGGGTTTTTGCACACAGGTACAGTTTTGAGGGACTTTCAGAGATCGGATTGAGGTGATTCTACTTGCGTTGGAAAGAAGACACCGAGAGCTTTCCAACGAGCCATCATGAGCCTCATTTCGACATCGGGAAGGCTTCCATTTGCATCCAGCAAGTCAGGGGACCTTTTTCAGGCATAAATATGAAGTATTTTTGTAATTTTTGAACTCCAAAAATCTGCTTTTCCCAAATGTGCGTTAAGCTATTTTTATCATGGAAAAATCATGTAAAGTCAATATAATTTCCGTTTTTAGCAGTTTTTTAGATATTTTATGGGATATTTTGTGCCTTGGGCTTTGCAAAGCCTCAAGGACAAGTTTAGATATTTTGACTTGGCCAATAGGATAGCTAGTTGCTCCATGAGGTTTTCCTTCCTCAAGCCTATTTATTCCATGGTTCTCATTGTAAATCAGAGGCTGAACTTGAGAGAAGAATTAATGCATTGGTCATATGAGCTTTGAAGAATACACTTGAGTTATGATGTTTGGATTGCCTCTTGGATGCTTTTGAGGAATGTTGAAGGCTTGTCGATGGATTCCTTGACATGGTAGAATGGTATAGTGCTTCTTAATGTTGTTTTGTCTTCTAGTTTTCACTCATATTTCATTTTTCTTGCTGCTATAGATCAGTAAAGATTGATTTTGAGACATGCCCATGGAGGCACCTCAAAATCCCCGAATCTTCATAGCTTGATGTTTTCTTCTCCCTTAGTTATGCTAAAGAATTCTTAGTTGCTCTTTAGTAATCTAAGGTATTGTTGCTAAGTTTTATTCATCAGTTCCATGTATGTTGAGTAGGATGTATGGTTTTCCTTACCTACCTATCAGCTGCCCATAGTTCTGTCCATAAAACTTTCTCTTTGACTTATTTGTTGATCATTTTGTTGAACCAAGGAGGCCTAGTCCCGATCTAGCCCTTTGCCTAAAACTATGAAAACTTATTTGTCCAAGTGCCCAATGACTTAGAGACTATGTTTAGGCGTTCCAGCATATTTTATGAGTTGTTAGTTTGTCTCATGTGTTTTCCCAAAGTCTGATAGCCATTTCCCGAAGTTAGAGGGTCTTATACCTCTATGTATGGCTGGAATGTTTGATTTCTATGTATTGATTAGCTTATAGTTATTCCTAGCATGATTAATGGCTTGCTATTACATGTTTATGTCTGCTATTAACTAGTTTTCACTTGAAATCCCTTGTCTTTCACCAACTTATTGTCCATTTAATCCATTTTTCCCGGAGATCCCTTCTATTGTGAATCAAATCGGCCCTACAGCAGCTTTACATCATCGCCTCATTAGCTTCCTTGACCTGTTTGACCCCATAGCCCAATTTATCTACATCTTGTTATCCAGTTTATGTATTTGATCAGTTTCATCCCTCACAAACTTAAAAAATCAAAAAACTAAAAACATACTTCAGAACTAGCCTAAAATCAGAACATCGCAAGTAAACACACCGACATCTTTTACACTTATAGAGAGAGCCCTCTCTGAGTCCAGGAAGGCTAGGTCCTTGGGCTCCAAAGCTTGGTTTGATGTTACATCGTCATTTGGATAGCCAATCGGCCAAATCACGGGACCCTAACATAATGGCGATCACGGTGGGACTTTGAGTTAGTGACAATCTAAGGACACCTTAGAACTCTAGAAGTCCCTTATTTTTAAGAATACTGTTTGATTGACTTATCCCACCGCTCCCTAACATAATGGCGATCACGGTGGGACTTATTGAGTTCATGACAGTCTAGCAAACTTTTATAGACTCCTTAGTCCTTCAAATCTTAACTTAAACCATCAGCCTTTAGAATCATTTAGTGTAAACTCTCTGTTTCACCATCTTAGCAAAGTGATGAATCAGGTTTATAGCACTCTTACATCCTAGGCTGCACATAAAACTCAAGAAACCCCCAAAAAACACTCCTTTAGATTGGATTTTGACATTACTGGTGGTGGACCATACAAATATATCTCATAACAACCAATTTTCCA